>JAXBDA010000133.1:0-116236 GCA_036023075.1 Gaultheria prostrata | reverse complement strand
AAATTACATAGGAATCCTTCAACTTTAAAATATTTACAGTGTATTTACAGGTAGACCACTATAAATATTATTAATTACATTTTGACCCCAGGTTCGCGAGCCTAACCGAGCCGAATCCACTTAGGTTTAGGTTCGGCTCATTTATGGAACGAGCCTAATATTGAGGTTCAAGTTCAGTTCGTTTAGTAGACGAATCGAACTCGAACGAGCTCTTACCGAACCGAGCCTCGAATAGTTCGCGAACGGCCAGTTCATTTACAGCCCTAGTTCCCACTATTGACTAAACGGCATTTTCAACATTTGTTGCATTTTGCAATTATTTTTCTATTATTCAAGACAAACCATTTTTCCTAACTGAATTGACTAAAAATTTAGTAAAAACCCAAACTAACATTTAAAGACCATATTTTCTTGATGAAATTTTCTCTCTTCGATCGGTCCTCAGATTGAAATCCTGACTCCGCCACCCACGACAAGGAAACAATAATATATGTGAGGTTGGTTTTTAGCATGGACCTTGGAACTCGGGAAGGAGGATGAGTACAGGGTCCAGGGGAGAAGGACGAGAGAAGTGAGACGTGGGTGCCAGCGTGGAATATTCCCCCGTTATTAAGGGGGATGGAATATTCGTGCAGTGTCTGTGTGTTGATTACAAACAAGAGAGTGGTCCAACTCCACCCAGATTTGTAACGGAGGAGGAGAGAGAGAGTAGAGAGAGAAAACACGTTTCGACGTCCCCGCGAGCAAAGACGGACGCAAGTGCAGGCCAGTCTGAGCAACCGTCCTGCTCAAGTTTCAATTTTTTTTTTATAAATATGGAATAATTTTTCAAGCAAATTACAAGTATATAGAGGTTCGCCCGCCTTACTAAAATGTTATTGTAGTGTTCGCTTAACTTATATTCAAATTCTGCGTTCGTCTCTGTTCGCGAGGGAGGGGCGGTTGGGAGGTGACGGAAGAATATTCTCTTGACAAAACTACAAACAACAAATGGAAAAAGGGTGGGCCGAAAGAAGGCATGTTTGGTTCTTGGATGGATAGCTCTCTCAGTTCTTTTCAACCTTTTTCACTGATTTTGTAGGTAATGTTTGGCAATCAAGATGCTCGATCAAATTGTGTGATTCTCTCTCGTGACGCAAAATAAATTTAGTTATGATCGATCCTACTTTACTATCCAGGGTCATTTTCACTGGCGACTCCACACTATCTATAGAGATCAGCCGATTCCACGGAAAAAAAAATACTATTAATTATATTAATTTTTAAATATCCATAGATGAACCCCTAAATTTGGTGGTGATACCACTAAATAACTCCTAAAAATTCGTAAAAGTTGTTTCTTTTTGTGATTTGTTTGAATCATTGTCACTTGTTTTGTTCTTTTGATAAGGAGAGGTTAATCTATCTTGCTAGGTTGAGCTTTTGTTGGAACAAAAATTTTAGTTGTCATTGTTGTTATGTTTTTCTTTGATTCGTGATTGATAAAAGTACTTGATATTTATGAATGACCTCAAGCTTTCAAACTCCTAGAGTTCCCATTGGTCATTTTTACGTATTCTTTTCATCCTAAAATGATAATACTCTTCGGTTTGCAAAATGATAAAAATTCAAAATATTTTTTTAGCAATTTACTAGATATCAATAAGCTCTTTTAATTCTTGAAAAAAGTTTAAACTTCTTCAAAAAGAAAGATTTATTTTTAACTTATAGTTTTGCGAACCAAACTATATTTTTAAGACGGAGGGAATATCTATCAATATACTTACAGTATATGTTATTCAGGTAAAAGACTTAAAAGTAGTTTGGACATCAATATACTTTTAAACAATCACGTTTGTCATCGGCCAAATGTGATCCAGTAATTTTAAAGACAAAATATGATTCCACTAAATCTTTACCAATGTCCGCTTACTTTTGGGTATGAATAATTTACAAATCAAACAATTTGTAAAATGAACGACTCAAATTGTAAAATAAGAGCACAGTGAATCTTATATTTTGCTACATTAGAGATCATGTGAGATGAAAAATTGACAGAATTCTTTCGAAATGTATGGATAATAGTTTAATAGTTTTGGTATGAAGAAAGAAAGAAGTGAATAGACTCAAGTGCAATGATGATAAATAAAAGTAGTTATACATCTATTCCAGCATTGAAAAAAACCCTTTTGGCATGAACAAATTTCTTAAAAAAAATAGCACAAACGAGGAAAATTTTTGTCTTTAATTTTTTATTTTAATAAATATTGATTTTAGCAAATTTTATCATTTAGAAAACTCCCCAAAGACTAAGGCCCCATTCCACTAACTCAAAAAACCCAAACCCAATTTTTTACGTTTTTCAAGACAAGTCATGCCCTCACAATACATCACATAAAAAAAAACCCCAAAAACCCAACTCGTTTTTCGAGTTCACATAAAAAAATCAAAAAATCAAAAAGTCAAAAAAGTCAAAGGTAGCGGAACACCCCTAATCAGTTAAAAATCATCTTATCACAACCGCTACTCCAATATCCACAACAATCTAATAATGTGCACACAACATGAGTCTATTCGCAACATGATGAATTTCCAAATACAAAATTATTTTTTCTTGTCATTCCCCAAATAAACCCCAATCCCAACCCAAAAAAAAAGAGGCCAACTTTAATTTCTGCTTTATTCTATCTTTTCCCTCCAAAATCCAAACACAGCTTTCACATTTCTATGCTTTGCGATAAAGCAATTGATAAGTTCTATCATGAAAAATTGGCATGATAGTGAATTTTTTTTAATACAACAGGCCGGGTGATATTTGTATTTGTTGGCTTTTCAAATTTGCATATATCATTCCGCAGTAATCTGACCATCTTTTTCAGTTTAAAAAAAAAAACGGCAATCAGATTTCACAATAAGGATATTCATAAAAGCCACGAATAAATGTTACAAGATCAAACAAATGCACACATACAAAGGAAAAAACATGGATTAGCCGGAAAAAAAATAGAGGATCCAGAATTTTAATTGGATTAGCCGAAAACAGAACGAGTGTGTACTTTACCAGTAATTTAGCTAGTTTTTTCAACCTTCTCACTCTGGTTGATCTCTTTCCCTCTGGCCTCTACCATAGAATTTACCCGCCAGAGCTGCATTTAGCATTATCAGCAGACTCAGATTCTGTGGACATCCCGACGCCCTTTTCCCCTCTCCTCTTTAGTGGTCAGAGAAGAAAAAAATTTCTAAATCATCCCGTCTAAGCCGCTCTAATCAGCGTCAGAGAGTTTTACATAATCAGCAATGAAAACAATGACTCCCTAAAAGGTTCCAAGCAGACCTTTATGCGAGCAGCTACCAAATTGCAGAATAGGCAACATGGTACAACAACAGCATGACAGGTTTGATGTTATCCCTGTCGCATTATGTCGAAGAATTGAATAGATGAATCAAGTCTTATTGCGGTTGCTGTGAAAGAATTTCTTCAGTTGGACATCGTTGGAATGCAAACTTGGGTGGTAGAGTCATCAGGGGTTCGTTTCCACTTAATTTTTGGGAAGCCATTCCCATGGCATAGCCTAAGGCTCGTGCAACAGGAACAGCCACAGCATTTCCAACTTGACGGTACCTGCAAAAGACCAAAAAGAACTAGTAGTTGCAAAGCCTGCTTCATCATGTTTGCAAAGCCCGCACAACATGACATGAACACATCAACTGTCAACAGCATAGTTTGTGAAAAAAAGCAGGACAGGTTAAACGCCTAAAAAGGATATATCATTTATATATTAGTACGTTTCATTGATAATTGAAATGCAACATATCACTCAATGGCGAGGTAAGTGGTGGCAAGCTGTTTTATAAATGACCCCACAAGTATTGGACCATTGCCCCAAGGACCTGAAAATTTCAATTCGTGTCTTGTCGTTATGAGCCATATATGGCTCTAGTTATTTGATCTCTCTGCTAATAAATCGTGGCTCCTCCCCTACATCCCATCCTAATTCCATTCCATCAGAGTCAGAAAAGTGGGGTGGCCCCCAAATGTCCAAAGAATGTCCGGTGCTAAAAATATAAAGATGCATTTGGACAAATGTTTGTCAGGTATCCAATGTATTCGCACGACACACCACCTTAGAAATGTAAATGCATTTTTTTCGAAGGTGAAACCCATTAAGGAAAAATACCACTTTTTTTTTAACGGCATTTATTTTTAACTGCAAAAATACCACATTTGTGTGGTTTCATGAGCACAAAATATTGAGACACTTGGTCTTTGTTTGGTTCCAGTTTCTACTCATTTTCAAAAAAAGATTTTCAAAAAGAATCTTTCTTTTTCCAATTATTTTTAACATTTCTCTCTCCACTTATTATCTCATTCTCTCTCTATCTCTCTCCAATCATTAACTCATTATTCTCATTTCCAAAAACCCAATCAAACACTATCTCAAAAATTTCTTTTCAAAACCCATCCAAACACAGCATTAGCACTCCTTATATTGCATATTGTTAGTTCTCTATTGTGCTTAACTAGGGATTATTGTTATCTTTTTAATTATTTACTTTAAATTATTAATTTGCATGAAAAAAATGATAACAACGCAAATTTCGGCCGCTGGATCAAAAAGCACAAAGCCATATTTTACTTAACAAAGCCTGTGATCAAATAAATCAAATGCGGTCCAAACATATGAAGACTTTTGAAGATCATGTGCTCAAACAGGACTAAAATTAGCCTTGCTTCCATGGTTGTGTGCACGTGGCTAAGGGATGTAAAAGGTTAACTGGTGACCCAAGGCATACGGGTTTAACAGAAGTGTAAAATAAGCCCATGTCGTGCCCTTGCACGTGTAGCCTAAGTAAATTAGAATTGAATAGAATTGTTAAAGGCCAAGGATTCCTTAGAGGCTAGAGGGAAAATATCAACTACTCCCTCCGTGCCAAATACATAGTCCCTCTTCGGGATTCAAACTTTTTAAGGGAACATAATAATTGTTACAAAAAGTATTTCACTTTCCAATCCTACCCCTTCACTTTTTACCAATTAAATATTGAATACAACCACAATAGATTTGAAATTTCAAATTTGATTGATGTGAATTGTATTACTTGCATTTAAACACAAGGGTAAGATTGGAATTCACCAAAATTCCATAGTACATTTGAGGAAAGTGGACTTTCAATTTGGGACGTCCCAAAATGGAATAGTGGACTATGAAAATGGGACCGAGGGAGTATTTAGGAAACTTTGGATTCTCTCTAATTGGAAGTTTTACGGCATGAGCACTATATATTTTGGCATAAGAGTTTGGACGAAGATACATCAGAAACATCACAGAGATGCCGCTGCCATAGAAGCATGTGAAGGAGAACACGGCTGGAGCAAAGGCAATGGTCACGAGGTTTATTATTATTGCTATGGATTTCAATAGTAAGAAAATTGATATGTTTTTACCCATGACTGGCTAAACTCTTAAACTAGGGTTGAGGATGAAACCTCATAAATTTTATTGATTATTATTGTTCACATGATTTTCCCACTTGCGTTAATTGTTTAATGTTCTCGACTCAATTAATTAGGATGCATGAATATTCAATCAGTATGTGCGGATTTTTTTCCATGATTTGAAATCTGCATATTAATTGAATTGTTTGGCTTATTAAAGTTGATATTAAGTACGGGATATCCACTGTGATTTGTTATCACAGATACAGTGGATGTTTTTGGCTCAACTTTTGAAGTAGAGAGAGAACATATTTTCATTAAAAAGAAAAAGTGCTTATAATAATATTTTTCACGCCGATAAGATTAGCCTTCAAATCATTGTGCAGAAATCAAAGAAAAATTAATAAACGTTTATGGGTGTGGATTCCGAAACCTTAGTTATTTTATCAACCGTTATTCTCCGCTATTTTTGCCTGCTAGTTTAATTATTTGTTTTTTGTCATTATTTTATTTTATTTTTAGTTATCAAATCAACTACAACTTTTGGGAACTAGGTTAGGGTTTCAATCAATTTAAGCTTATTTTGATTTCCTCTAAAAATTCACAAGGCCCGCCCTGAGGGTTCGACCTCACACTTGCATTACTATACTTCAATATGAATTGTGTGCTTGCGAGTATATTAAAATTTCATATGGTTAGAGTGGTCTTTTGATTTCACACGAATTATTGAACCGAGAGCTAACTTATGGTTAGGCTTACGGTGATTCTAATGACTTGAACTTATATTGTAGAAAACTAAGAGCAGTTCGGAATGCGTAATTAAGTTACACTTCCTGGTATTGTATAGACAGGGAGAACTTTTGAATGTTCCTTGCTTTCATACTACAATTAATGCAACATAAAGCAACAATGGCGTAAGAAGTTGGCGTTTCACAGACCAGTATTATTGAACCTTCATGTTTTGATCATTTTACGTTCACAAAGCATGTGTAGTTGTACACGATATGAACTCCATTTCTTATTTTTGTTGACTTCTTTTATTTTGCACCGCCGTAATTCTAAATTTATTATCTTGGAAATGTACCAGAGCATCATATAGTTATTGTGTTTTTTTGCTAGTAAAGAGGAAAAAAAAATTCAAACAATGGTTAAAGTTCACAGAATAAACAAATGTAAACATATTAACCAAATTCGTCTAGGACGATAGGAGACTCGTACCTTCCCTTAATTGTCCCACTGAACCTATAGAAATCAGGGAAGCCTTGCAGCCTGGCATATTCTCGTATTGTCAGGGGTCGGTCCTGCTCTGGATGTAATGCTGCCTAAACAAAAATCATAGGCTGATATCCTTGCCAGGAAGTAGAGAATTGTGAAGCCTAAAAACACTAGCAAGGAAGTACTGACTAAAACCACTAGAAAGGAAGTACCGAATTGTGAAGACTAGGAAAAGTAACCACAGTAGGCACCGTCTCATCCCACCATAGTCTTGCAAATGGTCTGCACTTATAATTCTAAGTTTGTTTAGTTTGAGAACAAGAATACATATGAATATGCTAATAAAGAAACAACAAACCTTCTCGATTTCCCATGTTCAAAAGTGAAGACGTAATCTGGCACCTGCACATAAGCAGAGGACAATTTTGATTATTGTAAGGTCAATAAATCCACACAAAACTGTTTTTTTTATGACTTTTATCTTAAGTGGGAGAAAGCTCCTACAATCTACTTCAGAAAGAATTTCGTAACAGAAAATAACAACAAAATAAGACATTTGGAGTCTTTGGAGGTGTGCTCCACGATAGAGCATGTTGCAAGTTGTTTGAGCGAAAACCATTCCACTGCAATGAATGGTAAGCTGGACCTCTCAGCTTTTGTTGTCATACTCGAGATTCTGAAGTCACTCTAGCAAGTTCGAACTCACTTTGAGCGAGCTGATTTTCGCTCCAAATAAATATCAATCTCAATACTCAGCAGTTTCCTCAGTTTCACTTTTCTTAAAAAGTAGCTCCAGCGGCTTTGGTCTCGCTCGAGCTAAATTGGTCGGGACAGAACTTCTGTACAGATTTGTACTTCATTCCTGACCTAAGCTGAGAGCCGTATTATACACCAGAGACGCAGAAACCTAAACTTTGTTTCTAAAATCCCCAGAACTGTCACTAGTTGAATCAGTTAATAATTTAGGCCAAGAAGTGTTTGGCTTAAACTTAAACATTGCAACCTTTCAAAACAAAAGACATTGGTCTTTAAATTTGAAAAGACACGTCGTTTTTAAAGGGACACCAAGAGTTCTATAGAAACAGAACTCTTGTGGCTTACCACTCACTCGTTAATTCTGATCTCCAGTTTCTGTACCTGTCACTTGCTTTCTGTCGCTCTTCCTCTCTCCCGTTAAACATACTGCTAGTAATTTCCATATAATTATGGGCATCCAAAACATACTTGCACTCGTCTGCTACAACTATGAATTGTGAATCAGACCATCATCAGGCGTCAGCATTCTGGGTCACATCTTGGAGTTGTAAGCGTCCAGTCAAACGTTCATAGAGTGAGGCACATGTGGCTTTAGGACACTGTCCTGATGCCTCGTGCCTCTTTGAATCTCACAGGCCATATTCTATACCCTTATTTACAGTGATTTTTGTTTCTCAATCTGTTTTCACAGTTCCTAATGTAATCATTCATTCACAGTTTGTAGGTTAGACGATCATAAAATAACAAATTAATAATCTGTAGGTTCTGTTTTTACTTTTTGATATTGGTAGAGCAGAAAGTAGTACCTTATACCCATGGACTATGGTACATGGGGACCTAACTCAGATCTTGGGTCATTGTACTTCATTGAAGCATCTCCATGAGTACTGAATTCTAATTGAAGATTACTACATCTTTAGGGAAAACCTTCAGTTGAGAATTAAAGGCAGTCAAAGCTCTGGAAGGAGGAATCCTATAACGAACAAGAGGTTGGAGGCTTGTGGACCCTGGGTGATTGGATTATTGAGCATTCAGGCAAAAGGAGTGTAGGTGGACTAACAAGAGGCTTAGATTCTTAGGATATGGACTCGAGGGCTGGATTTGTAAGATTTCTTGCAACTCCTCATTGATATGGTGCTTAATTCTCTCCCATGATATTCCCCCATCTTAACGTTTCTTCAACTGTTTGTTCCTTTGATTCAGAATTGGTCAGAATGGAGCTTGGTTGATGTTAAAGTAGAATTGTCGTAGTCAGTGGTGAGCCTTGGATAGTTTAGGTTCTTTTACATTGTAATTAATCCATGGTAGCAAATCAAACTCGAGTGTCAAGAGTACCTTATCAAATAACAATGAAAAGAGACAGTAACAGCAATAATACATACATGAGAGAGAGAGAGAGAGAGAGAGAGAGAGAGAGAGAGAGAGCACATTTATTATTGGATGGAGAGACACTTAAGGACAATGGTGATATCCTCCTCCTGAAGAAAAGCACAAACTGCTTACCATTGGCTTTCCTGATGGTAACATCATTTGCTCCTTTTTTGGATCTCGAAGTACCACATTGTCTGGTCCAACCACCACACCAGGGAGGTCCCTAAAATTTGCTCCCTACAAAAATAAATGATGAAGAATCATACGAACCCTAAGAACTCAAATTTGGAATAAGCAACAAACTTGTCACACCTTTTTGCGTGGAATCTGGCAAACTCTTAAATAATCATCCTCACTCAATTGATATGGCCGATGGTCAAATAATATAGGCTTTTTTACATCTTCATGTCCTTTTGAAAATCCCATCATCTCTGGAAAAAAGAGGAAATAGAACAAGAAGTATATGGATCAATAACAACCCGGCTACAAGCAAGTGGCCTTGACACTGTCAGTCATCTCCTATCGATAAAGGAGGCCTCAGATATAGACTCACCCAAATGGAGAGAAAAGAAAAAGGGGAAACCATTGCAGACAGAAAATAACATAGAACAAGAGCTTATATACAATTAAGATGACACTCGCATATTAATGTCCTCACTTTTAGAAAACTGTGGAGTCAAATAGAAAACGAGTATTAGTACAGACCTAGGACATAAAAGACACATTGTGGAAACCCGACACATCATTTTCAAAAAACAATCAAAACATAACACGATCAAGAGAAGTACAAAAACAACCTACTACACAATGTACACATGCATAAATGAGAATGGTCACTGAATTCACATTGAAACTACATTCCTATATTCCAATCTCAGAATTGTGCAGACTCATTTTGCACGTTCTACATACTAGCACTTAAGTAGTGGTACACAACCAACTGAGCCACAAGCAAATTGAAAGTTATGAAATTTAGAGTTTGTAATACTAGGAGATATCTAACGAAGAAGACAGATAAACATAAATTGTTTTGTACGTTATCACTGGATCAATATCATCAATTTCCAACTTGTAATTTTTTTCATGGCTGACACAAGCAGGCCCACCTTCTTGGAAGTGTTTGTGCAATGTAGGGTTCAACTAAAGTAAACCCCATGCGTTCTGCCAAATAAAACACGTCACAAATCTCAGATTCACAATCTATCCATATGTGCCTCATAATTATAGTTAACTGGTAAAGAAGCAGAGTAAGTGTCAAAGATGTCATCACTTCTTGCATTTCCAAAATAATTCATCTGCTGAGCTCACAATTTTGAATTCCATCCATTCAGTTGTAGCATCTGTGATCAAATATGTCACGGGCTCACTGTAAAAGCACCGTTGTTGGATGCCGTCATATGTCTAGGTGCTAGACCTCACAATTTTGAATTCCATCCATTCAGTTGTAGCATCTGTGATCAAATATGTCACGGGCTCACTGTAAAAGCACCGTTGTTGGATGCCGTCATATGTCTAGGTGCTAGACCACAACAAAGGTAGATACCATAGTCTTTAACATATTTATTTTCTTTCAATAAATTGGTAGTTAGATACTAACATAGAGCATGTTATGCATGAAGTAAAAAACTTTCCTTTTCTCACGGATAAGTTACATAGACTTGAACTTGATTCCTAGGGATGGCAATGGATCGGTTTGGTCTGGATTTTGCTATTACCATACCCAAACCCAAAGTATTTATCTATACCCAAATCCAAACCGATATCCGATGGGTATGATTTTTAGTAGACCATAACCAAACCATATGGATTAGGATTTTATCCGAACCACACCAAATCCGCATTAGTATTCGTTTCATTAATGAACATGTGAAGGAAAAAGATTATATATTAAAATAATAAAGTAAAATGCCATAATATTTTACCATTAAACATAATCAAAGGAAATAACTAAATAATAAACTTTTTTTAATGTGTTTAACCCACACCAACGAGAAAACATCAAAGGAATTTTTTTTAAAAAGTAGGAACCAACAACATGATCTATAAGTAATATTATATGGAGCGGTTTGGGTTTGGGTATGGGTTTGGCCGAATACTTGCTAAGACCAAACCCAAATCCAAACCCGCCGGGTATCATGTTTCGAAAACCAAACCCGCCCCATGGGTAGGAAAAAATAAAAAAAACCTCGCCGATAGGGTCGGTTTGGTTCGGGTATCCATTGGTTTTGGGCGGAATTGCCATCCCTATTGATTCCCTTTATTAAGGGAATGTGAAATAAACCATGAGGGTGTGTCCGCAAATCCAAAATGAACTATTGGAGACTTCTCAAACCCTTGCCCAAGTATCAAGTCTCTAACACGGGTACTTCGGGATTTATAAATCCATGTAACATAGGATAGGAGTACAAGTGTAGATCAATTGGGCAGATGGAGCAACTGACCACTGATAACATCATCTATATCCACCCATTACCCATTTCTGAAACAGCATATGCAGATAATGTTGACTAACAAAGAGAACTACACAAATCTTCAGGTGGAATTACGCTGCTCCTTCAAATTTCTTCATGATCGACGCATAATAGGTATTTTAAATTGCACCTCATTCGTAATGGCTACAGTCAAAAGTGCGCAATTTGTTTTCCTTTGCTTTTATGGCTGTACACCATAGAAAATATGAAATATCTTACATGGTTTAACACCAACACATTCACTTTGAAACAGAATGGACTCCAAACCAATGGAACTTATGATATTATTATGAACTGCAATATCATATATTTTTACCAGAGTGCTTACATGGACACTCTTCATACAGCAGAACAATACCCATCAAACCCCAATCGACAGGGGGTATGGGCAGGGGTGGACTAAAGACACACCTGACCTTCGGCAATTTATGCACAAAGTGATGCTGGTTTAAAAAAACAAAAAGGTGCATGCATACTTCTTTTTTAATATCCTTACGGCATCATCCAGATTGCATAGGACATGACCAAATCACTAAGAGAGAATATCTCTAATGAAAAATTAGCACGTCAAAAAAGTAAACGCCCATTCTGAAGAAGCAATAGAGAAGAATATTCAACTGCAGTTAAAAAACAGGCACCATAAATTAGCTAGGCATTCTGCCAGTAGAAGGTAATTTTATTACCATCTTTGGTTAACCTTATATATCTCTGGAAGTCTGTTTCTGGTGGCATTTCGTATGCCATCTGCTCTCGTTCTTCATGGCAAGTGACCTACATAATTAATGTAGATCAGACAGCAGTGACATGTTATCAAAACGACAAACCAACCAAATTAAATATGATTAGAATACAGCAGGAAGATCAGAGATGGCATCACGAAGAACGGCGGCTTCTTCAAGCTCACGATGTTCGCCTTCATCATATGCTACAGTGTTTTGCTGCAAATGAAAGTCATTACTTCTTAAATACAAAAACAGAACAAGAAAACCCAACTTGCTGAGCTAAATTAAGAAGCACCTCAAACTCAGTTGGTGGCCAGTATCTAACAACAACATCATGAGTAGGACGAGGAAATTGGGGTAGTTTCTGCAAGGCAGAAGACATTCATCAGTTGCCTGCTTGCACCACACGAAAAACTCAATTCAAGTACAAACCACTCAAATGGGTCTATTATTTTCTATATTTCTTTTGAACAAAGAAAGTATGAAAATCTAGTTGCCCAATGCTGTTTTACATTGCATTTCACAGTTTGAGATGAATGAAAGATTAGCCTAGTGTGCATGGCTCAACAGTGTCTATACAGAGTGCCCAGCATTTGGCCAATTAAAATCAACCCAGTAAACGGGTTGGGAACTCATCTACTTAATCTGGAAAAGAAACAAGGAGAAGATAGTAACCTCACAAGGAAGAGCACCCCACAAGAAAACACGCAACCGAAATTGCGGAAGACCGTAACACCCAGCAGCAATAGTTCCAAGCCTGGCTTGATATCTCATGTGTACCAAACGACTTAGGGCATATCTTCCAAGAGAACCTTTGTCAAACCTTAAAATGTCGACGACATTTTCCATCAATACATACTTGGGCATTAAAAACTTCACTATGTCCATAAAGACAACAATTTGATGATTTCTTTCATCATCCAGAGGGGCAACAGTATTTCTGAAGCGATTATAGCCACTAATCCCTTGGCATGGAGGCCCCCCACAGAGCACGTCGACATCGCCCTGGTATATATTAATCCATTTAAGCTTAGCGAAAACAGAAACAAAAGATGAATAAATTTCAGTTTAGGTGCAAACTCTCACTGTACTCAGCATCCAGTTTGTCAAATCTGAATAATAACAACTTACTGGAAGAGGCAAGATCTTAGATTTAAATCCACTTCTGACAAAATCTTGTATGCGTTCTTGACAATTACTGACAGAAATAAGTTCTTGTAAGGTACTACACCATAAATAGAAAAGAATACCCCAATAACAGTGATGATGAAAAGAAAAACAATAAGAACGATAAATCAGGAGTATATGGATTTTTCTAATGTCGTCATCTTATTGCTATAATATATGTGTGTATATGTACGTCTATGTACATATATAATGTGTGTGCATCTAAGAATTAGATAAATCCATCATGTAATAACCTCAATCCTTCAATTGGTTCCCATGTATCATCATCTGAGCTATATCCCTTCCAGCGTACCTAATAAAATAGCCATAAGTGAAATCATCTTGACGAAAACTTAAACCAGGATAATTTGAAGCAGAATTCAAGACGCCAAAATAAAGCAGACAAACTGTCAAAATAAAGCAGACAACCGTGGTATGGTCAGTTCAAAAAAAAAAAAAAACAGAACCATGCCACGGTGGGCAAGGAATAGGTTACTTAGAATTAGAAACAATTCATTTGAACTATTTTCTCAGCATATTTATAGGAGAAAATATTCCCGCTTGCATGATGGTAGAGAGGTGCTTCAATAATACTACCTCCGTCCCATTTTGTTTGTCTCTATTGATAGTTCCAACATGTCAAAGGACATGCATTTAAGGCACTCAAGTTCAAACCAGAAGGTGCAGACTTCCAACATTACCCCTTGCCTCTACTTTAGAAACTATTCCTATCCATTTGTACTGCAGAATTTTGAAAAATAAGAAAGTTCATGATTGAACATTTCCACGCGGACCACAAATTGTGGGACATCCCAAATTGGAAAGATGGACGGACAAAAAGGGTTCGAGGCACATATTTATTCCATAAGCAGTGCAATTTGATACCAAACATAGCTCGTTACATTTTTTAGAACTATGGAGGTTTTTAGATCACCACAACACATAACTTGCACCAAATCCAAAAGTTATTATTTCCGCACTCAAGTAATAAGGGATTAAAGTGGTCAAATGGCAGCCTTGCAACACATGATAGATAGAGTGACACGATACAAAAAATATAAATTTACAAGTGGAGTGTTTATGAGAGCCTGCAGCAAAGGATAATGATGCTTGCATTATATGCCATGGCTGATGATGCATTCTTATCTGTAAACATCGTAACACACATTTTTTTGTTCACCCCCAAAGGATAAGTTACAACACCTAATGCACCCAATATGTGTTGATAGAGAGTGAAAGCTTCAGTTATCTGATTTCAGTTGCTTGAGACCTTCAAGTTGGGAAGTAATTTAATAGTATGACTGTTGTCAAAGTCCCATATATGATAACAAAGTTCTAGAGCTCTTTTGAGAGAGAGAGAGAGAGAGAAAGAGAGACCCGAATGACATGTACATGCAGACATTGATTTATGATTGGCGCCTTGGCGGTACCTTAAATTTTAATCCACGTTTGCCTCTTTTGCTGGTATCTCCATAACAAATATCAACCAAGCGCAGAACTTCATATTCTCCAGCACGACTCTTAACATCAGATGTAGAATATTCATTGCTATTGACTTCTGTAGTATCTTCTGCTGTTCTATCTAAATTACTGAACACATGCCATTGGCATAGCTTTTCCCATCCTTTCAGAAGTTCTAGAAAATCTTCAGCTGTCTCATTCCTAACCTATATAATGCAGCGAAATCTGAATATTTCCTGCAAAGAGTGCTACAAATCTGTAGCACCAACCTGGTCATGATCAAACAAAACTATTCGATACTCACTTGTGTTTCTGGATGATTCAGTCTCAAACTCTCACAAGCAGATTTATTATCATCAACTGCCCATCTCTAAAACAAAGGGCAAAGAGCAAGATATATCAGGTTGTGCCATGATGAAAGTAGCTTCAAATAAGTTGATATACTCCCTCCGTTCCAAATTGCTGGTCACTTTTGGGAATTCCAACTTTTTAAGCAGACATGCAATAACTGCATTCAATAAATGCGTTCACATTAAACAGATTCATTAATTTCCAACAATGCCCTTATATTTCAACTTTTTGAATTAAATGATCATTGTTAGTAAAGGGGTTATTTTGGAAGATTGAATAAATTTTGTTTTTACTTTTCAAAGAGGTAACAATTTGGAACATCCCAAAATAGTACAAGGGACAAACAATTCGGAAAGGAGGAGTACTAATTTAACCTAATTTCAACAATTACCGTCACAAGATTCACACTTGAAAGTTTGGCACCTAGGCAAAATCCAGTTGACATTCCACCACAACCAGCATAAAGATCTAATAATGCCAATTCAGCTTTGCAAGGCTCGCAATTGGCCATTTCCTCCAATGGAGTTGCAGTGATCATGGAACAGAAAGCCTCGAAGTCATCAAGTGTGGTTAAGTTAAAGCTCTCTGCAGAATCGTCTGGACAAATGCCAAACTTTTGGTGAATAGTGGGATGGAAATTTAAAAGATATCAATTTAAACTGGTTGCGTCATTAGATTTAATGAGCATCTGAACATGCTCAAAATATACTATTTATAATATAGAAAACCAAGAATCATTCAAACTACAGCTTTCAATTCCAGTAGATCATTAGGGAAAAAAGAACGACAAAATACAGTCAAGAGGAAAGACATAGTAGTAGTTGGTGTGGAAGTATCCTATTGCTCCTCTATTTTAGGCAGTTTATCAAGATCGTATCAGGATCAAATCGGAATTGTATCGTGATCAAATCAGGATCGTATCGTGATCAAATCGGGATTGTATCGCTATCAAATCTTGTAATCTTTTCCTTTTTTAGGCGTAGTTTCTCTCTATTTAAACATCTAACAGTTTTATTATTTTATATTCCGATTAGCAGTAATATATCAATTATTCTCTCCTTTAGTTTGTCACATGGTATCAGAGCCTAAGTTCTAGGCCTGTCGGAATCTGTTCTCCGACGGGAGGCCTAATCCTCGCCGCCGCTTGCCGGGCACTATTAATCTACATCAGAAATCTGCATCTCTCATCTCTCCCCCGAAATTTCTTCGGCATCTATTCTTCCTCCTATCTGCAGCCGAAATCTGTTCGGCATCGGTGCTTCCTCCTATCTGTAGCTGAAATCTGTTTGGCATCGGTTCTTCCTCCTATTTGCATCTGTTCTGGTCTCTGTTTGCATAGGTTCATCTTTTGGTCGGTGTTTGGCATTTTCATCATTAATGGACGCATTTGATTGTAGTTGTCTAGCTTATCTCCTTGGCAAACACATCTATCCGGCTCACATCATGAGTTTGAGCGAGGATGTGGAAGTATTCTATTGCAATCCTCTATTTTAGGCCGTTTATCAAGATCGTATCGGGATCAAATTGGAATCGTATCATGATCAAATCGGGATCAAATCAGGATCATATCGTGATCAAATCTTGTAATTTTTTCCTTTTTTAGGCGTAGCTTTTCTCTATTTAAGCATGTAATAGTTTCATTATTTTATATTCCGATTATCATTAATATATCAGTTATTCTCTCCTTTAGTTTGTCACAGTTGGATCCACAATACAATTGAAAGATGTAGTAGGGATAGTGTCTTCACTGCATTGCAAATGCAAAGTTAGATAAGAACTGAACCTAAATCCTAGAGGTGCAGACTGGAGCCCAATAATGAGATGGGGCTCCGTAAAGACAACAATGCAATAACAAGATCCTTTTACATAGGGCGAAACTGAGAAATACAACTTGTCGAGCACATGGGACCAACACAGTTTAGAACTCATACCCACCCAAAACCCTAACCCAGTACAGAGGAGCCCATTCAGAAATCAGATGGCTTATTATTTCTGTAGCACTGATTGATCAGGTACTGTGACAAGAGAATCCGAATTCGTTGGAAAATAACCATATCGTAAGTAGCATGGTTTCTTCATACAATTCTCTCTTCAAAATGAGAAAACACTAGAGTGAATTCCTACCAGACTAGAAGGTGAACCCAAGAGGTTTTGCAGTCTTCCTAGAAAATATGATTACAGATTTACAGTTTTTCATGAAATGATAGCTTTATTCAAACCAAAAGCTATAACCATAATTACTGATAGCCTTACCAGTAAGCAACGTGCGAAATGTCGAATATTCTACACAGTACTCCATATCATAGTAAAAATCAGATGGTGGAATAGAATTTGGTTGCAAACCTAGCTGCAAATCACAAAACGATGAAAAACACAACAATATGATCCCAATACTAAAAGACGTGTGTGGGTATACATAATGTCCATAAGCCGTTTGAGAAAAGAAAACTTCGAGGCATATTAAAACGCCAATGACCAAGAGCTATAGTCATGGACTGCATACCTTCGGCGGTATTTGAACGACACTGCGTTTAGAAATAATGCAGTCCAATAAATTATCGTTCATTAGAGTAGAATAGAATAGGCGCTTCTTATCATGGAAAGAGGCTTCCTCTTTCATAACCTGGAGGCAAATATCAAAAGAATCAAAATTTATTTGACTCAAGTTACATTGCATGAACAGAAATTAATGTAAACCACATAGTCACCGTATCTTCAGCTCTAAAAAACCACTGAACCCTGAAATAATCCTCGCCATCAGTTGTCTTGAAAAATTCCAAAATCTTGCCAACATGTTTTTGGCTTCCATCACCCTGAAGGAATTCGTCAACATGTAAATCATCAAATGTCTTAAACTATCAGAGTATCAGACTGACTGTGATGTGACAATGCGACATAGTAATTACAAAGAGCCTCAATAAGAGCTAACTCAAGTAACATCGTGGTCGTAAATCCAAAAAGGAGTCCGACTGCAATCATTGAACCTGAATTGAGTATTTTGTTCCACAAGTTAAGGAACTTCACGAACAATGCTTGCATTTTCATATGGAATCTCGTTAGAAAAATAAGGAAATATATCTAGGCAAGCATGACAACAAGATCCGTTCCTTTCTTTCAACTGCCTTTTAGCAGAAAGACATAACATAGAAGAGCAGTTTTCCCAATTATAGCAAAAATTAGTACGATCCTTTGTTTCATAAAGTACCTCGTTTCCTTTTTTGTTCGATCATGAATTATTAGTACTGCCACCGATACTCGAGATATTCAAATCATCAAACTAATAAGACTAATTTACTTTCTTTCTTTTTTATTTAATAAAGAGTCCATCCTATCCAATTTTATATTTTTATTGAGCCAAGAATTAGTAATGCCACCGATACTTGAATCATCGAAAAACTACTAATCCAATTATATAATATAATTTAGACTAAGACAAAAACATAGTCATTGTCGAGTCGAAGATCTGTTTTTTAATGTACAGTTCTGAGCCATACAATAAATAAATACTATGGGAAGGCAATTGTGACAGAACAAATAAAAAGGGAGGAAGTTGGGTTTGAAAAAAAAAAATCCAAAATTAAGGTGCATTCACCTTTATGTACGCACAATCTCCAATATTGAATATGCAATTGTTAACTTGAGCTTGAGTATAATGGCAATCCACATTCAAAATTATTTCGTCCTCCTCCCCCTCACTGCAACGACCAACATGCACAATATAAACGAGCAAAGGAAAAGCAAAAATATGAAGGGTGACAAACATGTAAAAGAGCAAAGAAGCTAAACAAAAACTACCTAGGAGAGAAGTTCATAGTTACCACTCACTTTAATTTCCAGCTTTGGCGCTTAGTTTTTTTACCCTGCAAGTTCAAAAAAGTTCATTCTCAGATTAATATATTCTAATCACATTTTGAATATAAGAAAAAATAAGAAAAGAAAGAAAAAATTGAAATAAAACATGGAGGACAAGTATAGCATCAAAGGACTGTCATGCATGCTACTAAACATGAGGGGAAATTTCAAATCAATTACTTGAGGCCCATGTCCAAAAGTTAAGGTGACTAAACAGCATGCAGTGAGGGCAATACTGCCTTCCTCTTGCTCTTTCTTGTTTTTCCTTATTCCTCCCCTTTGTTCTACTAATCAAACTTTGATGCTTCAACTAGGCCAGGCCACAACGAAAGAAATTCTTTTTCCTTAAATGGACTACTGGGGATTTGGCAAGAGGCCCTAGTTTATTTAGCAGGAGAAGTATGCCACTCCCATGCCCTACCAAATCACCATTTTGCCCATCGGTAACCTAAATCATAGCCCCATACACCATCTCCTCCATTTGCTGTTCAACTACAGTACCATTGTCGCCTTTCGCTCTCATGAATGTATTCAAATCCAAGTTAACCTCAGCCATCAGCAAGTTCCAATGCCTCGTGATCCCTTACCTTGATGACCCATCTCCTTTGGCACGGGCCATCAGTATGTCTAGTGTGGGAAGCCACAAATTAACATGGAGTTGGTTTGTACAGACAATCTAATGGTTGCCTTGTCACCACCCACTGGTTTTGACAAAAGCTATCCTTAGAAACTCGAAGGCTTCAAAAGAGGCTGCCTTAATTAAATTATGGTGCGGCGAAATTGCGGGGCTGTCTAGACGTGTGTTACATGTTCAGGCCAAGATTTAGGGAGAGAAGCCAGAGAAGGAAAGGAAGTTCTAAAACTGACCCAAAAAAACCATAGCTCCTGCTCAGAGCTGCTGAAGAAATGTAGGCGGTTAAAAATGAAAAATAACTGCAATTGGATGTGGCCGCATCACTTAAGGAGCTGAAAGGTGCTGCAGGCCTGCAGCTCAAACATTTACCAACTTCGAAAGCACTGTGAGGCAAGGCATGTAAACCACTGTAAGGCAACTACGCTACATTACTGATATTCGTGAAACTTGGACAACTACCCCTTGTGACCTTCTCCTTTGTTTGCCATCGACTCTCGAGAGAAAACTAACTTGACCATTGGAGGATATTTTCACTAATGAACACAGACACCAGCCAAAGTGTCGCTAACAATTGTCTTGCAATGAGTTCAAGTCATTAAGGGAAGTCAACATCTTTCAAGAGGGAACGCAAGTAGTAATTCCCGTCACTGACGGGGACCTAAACCCGGCCGCTTAGCGACCACAATGGGAGGATTCTTTAAGTTAGCAAATACGCAATGGAAGAAGAAAAAATAGTTGAAATATCACAAAGAAGGAAATAGAGAAGCTAGCAATGCTGGAGGCAGCAATCCTGGAGGGTCAAATCACAACAAAAGCCTCGCGAGAGGCGGAAGAGGGCCTGGACCCCTAAAAGCCACTCAAAGAGAAGCCCAAAAGGCAGGAGGACAACCAGAGCGCCCCTCGATAAAAACAAAAGGTCAAAACAAAGCGTTGCTTGTGTAGCTGGAGAAGCAAAAGGAGGAGCTTAAGCGCATGAGACAAAAGGTCAACCAAGCGTTTGAATGCTTCAAAATGAGCTTACCACTGGAAAGTGACATCAGGGCTAATGAAAACGATAGAGAATCCCAAAAGCCTGAAGGGCCTAATGGCTTTGGTAAAGCAATACGCCAATGTTGAAGATAGGAGGACTTACAGAGAGCATAAGGAGGAGGTTCACAAAGATACCCTAGTGAAGAACGCCAACCGAGGACAAACAAGGTGCGGAAAAGTAATTTGAGCAAGGAGTTGGAGATTTTAAGGGAAGGGCCCAGATTGGAAGCACGGAAGGCGATCACCACTGTCTTCAAAAACCCCATATAAATGATCATGGAGATAGTCAACAAACCATATACTTCTGTGATGGAAAATGGCAGCACCCAATAAAAGTCTATAAAAGGCATGGATTGGATGGTTCTAAGACCCGAGCCTTAATTTGGCATATGTTGTATGATGAAGGGCCTACTTAGGATATTTTTTTTGAACGGCGCCTACTTAGGATATTAACTATACATTTGCCGGAATGTTTAAGGTTGTGACTTTTCATGAGCCTTGTGACTTGTCATTTAGAAAAATTTGACCACATATTTTATGTATGCAACCCAGCCATCTAGGGAATAGGAACCTTCCCTATTTGTTGGTGTGAGGCTAAAGAGGCCTTAGGTGTGATGCCTTAGGTAACCTAGGTGTGAAGCCTGAATCAATGTTCTCAAAACACTTCTTCTTATCTTCTCTTTCACTATTCACATCCACTGTTCAAAGCCCCTAAACAGCCCATTTTCTTGTGTTTTGATCATCTTTATCTTCTTTCAAATCTGTCCTATATCCTTTTTGATATCAAAGTGGGAGCAGCATCATGTCTACATGATCTGGCAGACCGTTTACGCGAAGAAAAAATGATTTCCAGCGTGACGAGATTCTGTAAAAGATTGTGGAGCAATTAGATAACTGCAATCTTCATATTAGTACTCTAGTACGCAAAGAAAAAATGATTTCCAGCGTGACGAGATTCTGTAAGAGATTGTGGAGCAATTAGATAACTGCAATCTTCATATTAGTACTCTAGAAGGCCAAAAAATTCAACCTAATGATGGTGCACCAGTAGGCAAACAAGGCAAGAACTCTGCAATTAACAATCCTGATGAAAATGGTGAGAATAAAGGCAAGCGCACGGTCCGCACGGAAGAGCAGCGTGCAAATCCCCCTCACAGGTTAGGGCTAAGGTCTAGGAGTCGACAAGGCTCCATGTCTGATTGGACCAATGATTTGTTGCAGAGAAACCAATATAAGACCTGTGATACAGCCAGAGATATCACAAAAAAGATTAAGATGATCAAAACGCAAGAAAAGGGGATGTTTGGGGGCTGTGATCAGTGGACGTAAAAGGTGAAAGAGAAGGGTTTTGAGAAGATAGATCTAGATATCACACCTAAGGCCTCTTTAACATCACCCAAAAGAATTAGGATTGCATCACACAATCTTCGAAGCTTTAAAATTGCAGAATTTTTACATAATGAATCATACTATCATACTCTTGAAGTACATCAATTTATAGGCTCCTAATGTGTTTACTACCAAAAAGGATTCATATTCCCTAGATGGCTGGGTAGGATGAATTGGTTACTAATGGTTGCACACGTTAAATATGTGGTCAAACTTCTCTAAAGGAAAAGTCACTAGGCTCATGAAAAGTCACTGCCTTAAATATTACAGCAAATGTCTAGTTAAATATCCCAAGTAGGCCCTTCATCATGCAACGTATGCCAAATTAAGGCCTAGGCCTTAGAACCATCCAATCCACGCCTTTAATATACTCTAATTGGGTTTTTGGTCATTGGATTGAGCCCTAGCCAATGGCCAGAAACCCAACTTGAAGAACAAAAAGTTGTTTTGTATTTTCCACATAGATAGGGGCACCTGGCCGAGAGCTACCACGCTTTAACTAGGCATTTGGAGGAATTGATCTCCCAAGGGTACCTTAAGCAGTTCAGTGAAGGAAGCCCCAAGCAAGGGAATGGTGAACAAGCCCCTTTATTGCACAGACTCCAGGGCCTGAAGGAAGGAAACGAGGAGATAAACTAAGTAATCGAGAGCAAAAAGAATGGTAACAATGTTAGCTCCGTTTAGTGAGCAAACAAACCAAGCAGGCCAGAACCAAGCCATGAGGTGGTTATCTTGTTCTCTGGAGAAGATAAATGAGTCAACAATGTCCATAGTGATTCATTAGTGATCACTTTGAGAGCTAAAAGGATATAATACGCAAAGAGCACCCCTGGATTCAGGGAGCTTAACCAAAATTATGTTCTACAACGTCTTCAAGAGGCTCGGCTTGTCAAAATGACCTCATGCCAGATGACACGATGCTTTACCACTTCATCTCAAGCGAGAAGAATATCCCTTGGGAAAGGTAAAGCTCCCCATCAAAGTGGGAAGTGTAACCAAAGACGCCAAGTTCCTTGTGCTCAAAGCCTCCTTCACATACAATGTGATAATGGGAGGAACATGGACTTCCAAATTTCAACCTAGAGGCAGTGACAGTGGAGTATTACCAAACCCGTCCTCAAAAGGAGTTGGGACGATATAGAGAAATCTAGCGTCTTCCAAGCAGGAACTCTGGGAGAAATTCTCGTCATTAAAGGATACCTAAACCCAATCTCCGCCCTGGATAAAGGGCAAACCTTGCCAAGGCTCAAATTATTGTAATGGGATGGATTGCATGGATCTTTTGGCTTTGCGAGTTTGCGTCTTGGTTTCAGATTAAATCCGCCTACCTCCTAAGTAGGGGTTCTTCTTAGGGTATTCAATAGAAAAGTCACAACAAAAGACTAGCTCCTTTGGGAGTTAGCAGCATCAATCTAAGGTTGTTAGGATTACCTTTAAAAAGTGCAATTCATCTAGCCTACCTACTTATTTCATGACTTATGTTCACCATCCCATGGTTCTATAGTCTTCTTACATTAGCTTAAGAAGGGTGTTGTTTTGGCAAGACACGTGACCCTTGACGGAAAAACTTCATGGATCTTTACAACATAAGACTAACATCTCACGCTATTCTACCAGGCGAAAGTAAGAGGATTTTCTTGTTTGCGAGATATCTCACATTAAGTCATTTGATAGCTTCTTTCTATTAACACTTAGTTGACCATATTAAAGTAATTAACCTTGGAAAGGGGTTTGGAGGCTCAAAGTTCTTCCGATAAGGGACTTCTTTGCTTGGATTCTAAGGAGACGATTTCTTACCTGTTTTAACTTTGAGAAAGATGGGTAAGGCCATCATGAATTGGTGTTATATACACATAAGCAAGGGAGAATTGGTGAATACTATCTTCTGCATTGTCTAATATCCTCAGTCCTCGTATATTTGGAACTTGCTCCTTGCGATCTTTGGAGTAGCTTGGGTCATGTCACCACGACCACCCTTGTTTATTGCATGTACTTTATATTGCTGAAGGAAGGTTGAAATATTGTCCCTTTCCATTTTGTGGTGCATATGGAGGGAAAGATATTGCAATATCTTTTGAAAGAAAAGAGTGTAGTGTCAATTTAGGGATGGTGCTATGCACTCTATTCTTTTGGTGCATAGATTATCTTTCCCAATTCTTGATAATAAATGCACAAAATGACTACTCTCGAAAAAAAAAAATCAAGAAACTCAAGGATGGATCAATAAAAATCAGGACATTCAAAACTCCATGTCAAAATCTACACAAGAAAATCAACCATCCTATTAAGTTAGTTGCAGCAATTTTATTGAACAGTTATAATGTCAGCCATTTTTTTTTTTTTTGGTACAACGGAAATATATTAGAGATTAAACCACAGGGGTAGTCTGCATCAGGAGTGCATCATGTTTGTTACAACACCAAAATAGTAGCAAAAGGACTTTACTAAGCATGAAGGGATGTTACAATTTGCTCGGCTGAGATTAAACCACAGCGGTAGTCTGCATCAGGAGTGCATCATGTTTGACTCAATTCTCCGCCGAGCAAATTGTAACATCCCTTCACAATTAAATCGAACATATATCATGTCATCCAAACTTAAAGTTGGAAGTGTACCTTCAACTCGTATCTCCAACACCACCTTTCTCTAGCTTCTTCCTCCGGCACCGGCTCTCCAATAAAGAAACATATGGCGGATTTCTGGTCATGACGCTCCTCTTTCTCCGAGGAAGCACGAGTCTTTGCCTTCTTCGGTTTCCTTTTCTCATCGAGCAATGCAACTAGATCTGACTCTCCACCATCACTCTCTGTCCCACCAACGGGAATCTGGATTTCCCGAGACCTCAGGCGCTTTCGATCTGAGTCACCACTCTGAAAACCACTCTCAACCCTCCCCCGGTTCTCGGACGGAGACAATGCATCAAGCGATTTTAGCTCAAATATGCCTCTGTATTTTTTCGAAGTGGAACACTTCTCGGCGGGCAATGTGGGGCCCAAATCGATCACCGGCACGTGCATCGGCGCGGCCAAAGCGCTCGAGTGTAGTACCAATCTGTTTTCGGCCGGCGAGTTGGTTTCAACGGTCGACGGAGACGAACAAGACAATGCACCAAGCGATTTTAGGTCACGTATGCCTCTATACTTTTTCGTTGTGGAACACTTCTCGGCGGACAATGTGGGGCCCAAATCAATCGCCGGCACGTCCATCGAGTTGGTTTCAACGGCCGACGGAGACGAAGAAGTCAGTCTCGGAGATCTTCGTAGGCGCGATGTAGGCGAGCAATTCTCGTTGGGGTCTAAATTGTTCATTGATGCATGCACCGTCAGAGCCAAGTCGTTTTTTGAATTCAACGCTGATTTTTTTTGGGCCGGCGACTTGGTTTCAACTGCGGCCGGTGCTGAAGTGGACCTTCTGGCGGAATTCGGTTGAGGGGTGTTTTGCATTGTGGATTCTGAACTGGATCGGTGGTTCTCGGGAGGTGAAGTTAATCTAGGAGATCTTCTGAAGGAATTCCGTAGAGAAGGGATTTGCATTGGGGATTTTGAGCTGGATAAGGGTTTTCCAGGTGGAGTTGTATCTTTGGCTTTCTCTTTCACCATTGTTGGATTGGATGGATCTTCTGGCTAGGGTTTGGAAGGGTGGATGTGAGGAAGAATAGATGAATGCGTGATTATGGGTGACTTTAAAGGGTAGTTATTCTGGGGAGTCGTCGACGACGACGACAGTGGGTGACAGAATTACAGTAGGTGACAGAGTAGCGAAAATCAATAAGTATGGGGTGACTTCAGGTCAGGTATGCCCACGAGCCCCACGTTCCCAACTGGTTTTATTGAAATTAATTTTATCAAAACTAATAGGCTGTTTAGGAGTTTTATTTTTAATTTTTCATTTTCAAATTTTTACCTTTTTACCTTTTTGGATTATGATTAGAATATATTTTGATCTGGTAGAAGTGTTTGGAGGATATCCGCAGAATGTATTTTGCAACATGATTACTGTTTGGGAGATATGTGCAAAATGCATTCTACAGGTCTATTTGTTAAGCAAAATGAGAAAAGTAGAAAATGAGAAGTTAAAAAGCTCTCCATCCCCTACTTATCACTTCTCTTCTCTAAACTCAAAATCTGATAATGCATTTTCCAAAAATGACTTTTTGTAAGTGATTGCAAAACATTCAAAATGGGAAAATGAGAATGTGAAAATTTGAAAAGGTGGAGCCCAAATAGGCCTTAAATCTAAATCTAGTTTATCTCATAAAATTATTTAGAAAATATCTTTATCAAACCTACATTTTATCATTTGGAAAAATAATGTGATTTTATCACACCTCCAAACAAAATTAAATTTTATCAAAATTAGATTTTATCTCAAAAAATCTCAGCTCACATATGGGCCCGTCTTACTTTTAGATGGTTCAAATTTCTCCCCTTCCTCTCTCCCCTCCTTCCCTATTTACAATTTAAACCTTTCAAAACACTTTTAGACGGTCGATATTCATAATCAAGCACCACGTGTCTATGTATACTCGACCGGCACCCAAGTTTTTCAGAATATTTTTTGTATTCTTCGTTTCCGAATTACTAGTAACGTGACATGGATATTACTTTGTTTGTATGCATAGACGTTTTTAAATAAAAACCACTCTGTTTTATTATATAAATTCATGGTTTTTTTTTTTTTAGTAATCTTCCGTGTCGACAATAATAGTCTAGGAGTTAAAAAGTTATTACCCAAAAAATATATATACTGAATATGAAAAATACCAAACAACTAGTATTTTTGTCTACAGTGTCATTTTATATTAACTTTTTCCAACTTTCGTCCATATTTTTATATTTTTCTTATTCCTCTCATCAACACGAAAGATTAACTCCCAAAATTGCATAATCAAAGTATTATAAATATAACGTAATGATTTTTTAATAGCTTGAAATTCATAATGGCCCGACTATTCGTACAGAAGGAAAGTGTACAGAAATCCACTTACGCATATCTAATTGAGCTGAATTTTTTCATGTGATGCCTGAAAGATTATTTAAATTTTTTTTAAATGCTTCGGATTATTTGAGTGGAACTCTAAAGTAGGCCCTACAAATTATCGGTACATTTTTTTGTACTCTTCCTTTTTGTACCTGTAGGTTTTTTTGTACTCATTTTTAGTTTTTAATTTTTTGGTTTTTTAGCTTTTTGGATTATGGTGACAATGTATTTTGAATCTGGTAGGAGTGTTTGGGAGAAATGTGCAGAATATATTTTGAAATAGGAGCAGTGTTTGGAAATATGTGCAGAATATATTTTGTAGGTCTTTTTCTTTATCAAAATGGGAAAAGTAGAAAAATAAAAGTCAGAAAGCTCCTTCCAGCCTACTTCTAACTTCTCTTCTCTAATATCAAAAATTGAAATTGATACTAACTCATTTTGAAAATGAATTGCCAAACATGCAAAAGGAAAAAATGAAAAGCTCAAAAGCCAAAAAGGAGGTGTTCTGGCTCAGCCCAGTTTGGGGCCTTTGTCAATTATCAAAATCGTTTATATTCTTTAGCCAGTCGAGAATTTCATCAGGGTAAAAAAATAGCATGATTAAATATCAATAGGTTGATGAGAAAAACGAATTTGTAATGGGAAAAAAATGGACAATTTTTAGTTTCAAATTATTTGTTGTTATTCTATTTTCCTTGTACAAAATCTACTATATTAATTTACCCATCAATACTCGATCAATCTAATTTTTTACGTAAACAACGTACTAAACAAGTACTATAAAATGAAACGATTAGAGCAAGTCCAACAAACTCCCTAAATTGGCTCGCATCCCTATTTTAGGGAGCCAAACCCCAATATTAGGCTCCAACAAACTCCCTAAAACCCTCCCTAAAATACAAAAATGAATAGTGCATCCCTAAAAACCCCTCCATTTAGGGAGGCACTATTCACTCCCTACCCATTTTTTTATTCTTTCTCTCTCCTCCCCCCTCTTTGCCGGCTGTTTTTTTTTTTTTTTTTATTCTCTCTCTTGTCTCTCTCTTACTTTTCCCTCATATATTATAATTTATTTAAAATAGGAAGGGTAATAGAGAGTGTTGTTGGAGTGTTGATAGAAAAAATGTCAAGTTATAATAGATATATACACTGTTCACAAACTTTTTTGAGGAGTTATTGTTGGGGTTGCTCTTACAATCATTGAGCTCACAAAGGCCAATAGCTTGACCCAAAAAAATACTCCACTGGTCCCTACTGAAAACCGAGGGAGAGTCTTTCGGCTTCGGTCCAGTTCTTAAACTCCGGCGGTGTCAATGGTCAAATCAATATGAAAATTGGTTTGAATTGTACTCCTACTTTGACAATCGACTAGATGGTGGGTCCATCGGCAAAATGGTTTGAATTGCTTTTTGGGCGGGAGAGATTTTGTTTTTGAATTTATTTTGTTTGTCTTCTTTAGCCATTAAATATTTGTATTTCTGTATTGTTGTTGCAAAATTTTGTTTGTCTTCTTTAACCATTAAATATTTGTATTTCTGTATTGCTGTTGTCAGGCATTAATTGTTGTCAGCCATAAAAAAATTTAAATTCAAAACTCCAAGTGACAAAATAATGGTTGTGTTTGATTTGGATTTTGGTTTTTGTAATGATTAGAGGAAGAAATAGAGATAATAATTAAAAAAATAGGGATTAATGAATAGAGAGAAATAGAAACAAAAATAAAAATAATATTTAAAAATAGGGATAATAATTAAGAAAACCGGATCTTTAAATCCAAAATGAACAAGGCCAATGAGAACGACACCAGTGTCACAAAAGAGTATATTGATTCGAGTGATAGTTGGAGTATAAGATTTGCAATTATCTTTTGGTCGATTTTAAAAATGTGTTGATTTTATCATTTGGTAGACTCACTTTTTGTTGGTAGTAACAAATGATAATATAATAATAATAAGGTTTATTTTGGCTTAGTAAGTTAAGTATACTTTTTATTTTTTTGAGTTTAAAAAAGTTATTGGTTTTGGGCTAATAAATAACTTCTGAAGCTTTTTAGGCCAAAAATAAGTCATAAAAGTTTTTTTCCTTTGCCCCTAATAAGTCAAAAAGCAAAAAACATATTTAACTTATTTGGCCAAAATAGGCCTAAGTCACCTGGTTTCTTGATTTTTGTGTTTATTTGAAAAAACTCGCGTTTGTAGTTTTGTATCAAACTTTAGTGAATTATTGGTTTGTCTCAACTCCCAGCAAGGTGAATCAGAAAAAATATAAAATTACGACTTCTGCCCAGTATTTTGAAGAAATACAAAACTTTTAGCATTTTAGCAAATTTGGATTAAGTATCTGTTTTGATAATTTTTTTCCATTTTGGAAGCCTCAAATGGGATCGAGTTGTTGTGACTTCGACCTTGTTTGGTTTGGGTTTCCAAACAAGTTTTCAAAAATATTACTCACATTTCTGTCCACTCATGACTCTTATTTTTAATTATCATTTACATATCACTTTCTCTCTCTCTCCAATCATTACCCTCATTTTCAATTATAGCCCCCATTTTCTCCCTCTAATCATTACCCCAAACCAAAACCAAAACCAAAACCAAAACCAAAAATCCAAACCAAACAAGGAATTAGAGCATCTCCAACATCCTAGGCAACGCTCCAACAAGACTAAAGCTGGCAAGAAACCCCCAAAAATCCACACCCAACAGCATCTCTTCTCCCCTAGCCATCCTAGTTTTTGCTACAGTACCTCGCCACAAATCTTGAGTTACTATAGCCTCACCTCATCCTTTCCCACCGCGCGTGCTTCGACTCACGATTTCGATTTCGACGGCGATTCAAGTTGGGTTTCACGGTGAGTTGGGTTTCAATCGGTGGGTTTCAGAAGTGGTGGTCTAATATTGGTCTGATTTGGGAGAAGGTTTCGATCTGAAGAAACGAGAAGTGTTCGGAGGCGTTGATTTTATGGTTGGTGGAAGGCAGTGGCGGTGGAAGGCGATGGTGGGTTGTCAATGAGTATGTGTGTATCTATGTCTATGTAGAGTGTTTTTTTTTTTTTTAGTTCAATAGCTACACTGTTGGGTGTTGCTTTGATTTATGGCTAGGCAAAGCTGGAAATTCTCTCCAAAATGCATAGTTTTGAAGCTAGGGTGTTGGAGATGCTCTTAGTTCTTTAAACTATAATTTCAAAAGGAAGTTATGTAAATGCCTTGGAGACAAGGTTGCACGCTGGTACGCTAATTCGCTCAGCCCGCTTTTACAAAGGTTTGTGTTTGGTATTTAGGGTCCTCGGGATTTGGCTGGATGGAGTTTTTAAGCTCGGTTCAATAAATAAAGTATTGAATTTAATTATCCATTGAAACTCATTTCAGCCCGGTATAGCGTCCTAGTAATTAAGAATATTCCAACAAAAAACAAAAAGATGTAATTCTAGTTTCTAGTACTTTTTTCGCAAAGAAAATGTTGCACTACACATGCAATTTAAATTTTGAATTCTTTTTTATATGAGAAATTTACCACAACTGAGAGGTTATATAAAATAAAAGTAATCAATTGGACGGGCTTGAAAAACAAAAATTTAATGGCTGGGCTAGGGAATATCAAGTGAAACCTATTAATTTACTGGACGAGCGGAGGTACATGAGGAATCCGTTATAACTTAGAGCAAGCCCGACTCAACACCAATGGATGTGCATCCCTAGGTTGAGATGGGTTACTCTTAGAAATATATTACTCCTACCATTTTATCTCATCTTTTCTCTCAAACCAAGGCTCCATTTTCTCTTATCGATGTTTTTGACTTTTTCAGTATAAAAAATGTCTCAAAAAAGCCACAATAAGACAAAATAACCTTACTTTTGTCTACAAGTTAAAGATAAAAAGACTATGAGAAACATAAAGAAAATAATACTATAAAATTTAGGAATTGTTAACACCTTAAAATTCCCTTCATTTTCCTTAATTCTCCCTATGTTTCAAACAAAGTCTAAGACTTGCGTTGTGTATAGAGCTTAGGAAAATGAGAGAAAAGACGAATACGGGTGGATCTTCTGCTTCCACTTCCTTCTTTGAAAAGGAAGACGAATGTGGTAGTGTCCTTCGGCCGGGGTTTGAGTCGATCTATAGAGGTCCTCCGGCCGGGGCTTGAGTCGATCGGTAGAGATAGACAAAGACAGAGACAAAAGCGCAGAAGAGAAACTTGACATCGGGTTTTGACGGGAATGGAGAAGTAGCTCACGGGGAAATGTTTTCTTCCCAAAACTTAAAAGCTCCCTTTTCCATTGACTTTAAAAGTATTTCTCCTGTTGGCTTTCACTTTCCGTGCAACAAAACACCGGAAATTGTTTTTCACGGGAAAGGTTTCTTAGAAAATGATTCCCCCCCCCCGGCGCGGAAACGAACGTAGCCTGAATTTGTTAGTTCAACACTTTCTTAAATGCATCCACCTTGTCAATACTCGAGTCTCATATAGTAGAAATATGATAGCAAGAATTTAGGTGTCGTTTTTGTAAGGACCAAATTACGGAGTCTTCTTATTCTGGCAATTTCGTATGACAAAAGTCCACCTGTTGATTCGAAGAACACCAAGTTTGGAAACATATTTTATATTGAGTTTTTATTATTTTTTCTTAACTTTCTAAGTAGCAAGCATGTGGATGAATAGAGTGGTAGGAATCATTTTATGTAATTCGAGGGATAGTAGATCAATCAGTTTCTACTGGGATCAATTGGCTTAAAAAAGGAACAAAGGTATTTCAGCTTCAGCTCGGGTATACCAAAGATGGGATCGATCAGCAATTCAAATGGGTAACACAGTTCGTATATGGTTCTGCAAGCGATCAATCGACTTTTAATGCTATCGATCGCATCTGCAACAATACACAAAGTATCCATGTTTTCATTCTAGGGTTCATCAAGGCAGCCCATGAATATCAGAGCCTTGCATTTTTTAACCCAGATAAACCCTAAAGTGTTCAGAGTTTGTTTCTGAAAGCAAAAATAAGATTTATGGATCTTTGATTTCATTCAAGAGCTTTGAGAGATTTCAAGATCATTCAACTATCAACATCAAGTTCTTCCGGTGAATTTCTAGAAAAAGTTTTTAAAGTGCTTGTGTGATTCAAGGCTTCAACGATCAATACCACGGGGTTCGGTATACGTGTGATTCGGCAGTTAGTACTTAGAACGTTCTGAGGATTTACTTCGTTTGGATAGGTATATCTGTAACTTCGTTTGGATTTAATTCGTTTGGATAGGTATATAGTGATTTGATTATTTCCCGTGATTTTTACTTGTCTTGGGGCTTTCCACGTATATCTTTGTGTTGTGTGATTTGCGCTCATGTCGCTAGGGTATTACGAATTGTTAGGTAACCCTAATTTTTCAGTTCTTCTTATCGTTTTCCTGGGCTTTAGTTTCTCCACACAAAAAAAGGAAAAAGAAAGAAGCCAAAATAAGAAAATAATGACTTGCCTTTTGTTCATAGGTTAAAGACAAAAAAAAAAACCAAGACAAACGAGGCCTTAGGGCAACCACAAACGCCTCCATAAAATATCTTTCTATCCTTCTTTTACCAAGCCAAGCATTAAGTTTCGGCTACAACAGCCTCCCCGAAGAGATTGGTAAAATACAAACCTTTTTATCTCCTTTGAATGCCTCCCAAAATTCCTCCCCATTTGAGGAGTCTCTATTCCTTCCCTTTCTTATTTTTTATTCATTTTTCCTCTCTCTCTCTCTCTCTCTCACTCTCTCTCCACGCACACACTTTCTCTCCATCCACCAAACCCATTAAACAAAAACCCATTAATTAAAAATAGGGAGGACAATAGAGAGGAATTGTTGGAGTTTTGAAAAAGACGTGGGTTGGTAAAATGAAAAATGTGCACGATTCACTATTATTTTTAGGGATGACAACGGGTAGGGTATGGATCGGGGGACCCTATTCCATAACCAATCCCCGATTGGAGGGTCTTTCGCCATCCCCGCCCCCATCCCCTTTGGAGATCTTAGATTAAGAACCAAACCCATCTCCCGATGGGCATCGGGTTTCCCCGAATGTACCCATATCCAAACAAAAAAATAAACAATTCAAGATTGAAAATAAATTGATATTTATATTTAGAAATATAATCTCAATTGATCTTCTTTGAATATTAAGTAGTCTACAATGATAGATAGTAATCGATAAGATTTGTTAATTAAAGAGATAATTGTTTACATATACTATAACTATACTCAAGATTTATGCGTATGTTCTTATTTATATGTACATATATAATAGGGGTATAGTATATGTAGTATGTATAATTGGATACGGGGAGGGTAAGGGGCGGGTACGGGTATTCGAGGGTGGGGATTACAAAACCACACTCGCTCCATACCCGTGCGGGTTTTCTTCATATCATACCATACCCGCTCCTATTGGGGAAAAATTATGGGTTACTCCTGCCTCCATATAGGCAGGGCGAGGCGGGTATCCACTAGATATGGGGAAATTGTCATCCCTAATTATTTTTAGAGAAAAATTTACTGCTCCTGTTAGAGATGGCCTTAATTATCATTTTTTTCACGTGTGAAATTTGAAACGGAGATGGACATTTCAAATAAGGATGAGCAACCGGCGTTATTGTTGAGCCTTTTCATCCTGCCAATTTTATCTCATTGACAAGACGGGCCAGTATACACGAGATATCGTAATTATACTCTTGGCTTATTTTTTTAGCTCCTGGTTGAATTTTTATGATTATTGATTCCTCCTGTCAACATGTAAAAAAAGAGAAATCATGTTTTCAATTTAAAATTTAAAAAATACTTCTTTAAACTTTTGCCTCCAAGTTTTCTTTTTGAATAAAAGAGAGAGTTTTTTTTTTTATTTATGGTTCCTTTCGTCCATAAAAATTTTAAAAGTACACAATTGGGATCTAAAGTTAAGTAGTTATGGAAAAAAAGTAAATAAACCCAAAAATAAATTAAAGTCTTAGGGCATCTCTAGCAGCCTAAGCAAAAATTTAGCCATTTTGTCCCAAAAAGTGCCATATAGTGTTATAGCTAGCAAAAAAGTATCACCCCTACCCAATAGCCTAGCCACTTGTCTAAAAAAACAAAACCCTCAGAATCATCTTCCACTGTTGGGTGCGTGAGCAACACGCGTGAGAGTAGATCTCACTTTCCGACACGCGCCACCTTTGACAATCGTGTGCGAGGTCACCGGAGCTTTGCCGGTGACGGGTCTTACACCAATTGAGTCGTCCCGACGAGGGCAACATTTTGGGTGTCTTAAAACAATTTTAGGGTTAACTTTCCGATAACCTATTTTTTCCGGCGAGCAAGAAAGAGAGAGTGACCGTTGCTGGCGACCTCGCTAGACCTCGCCTGCTGTGCCGAGGTACTGTAGTAGCTCGGGATTTGTCGAGGACGTTGTCGAGGCTGTTGGATCTTGTTTTTGGGTGAATCCTCGCCACTTTGGTCTCACTGGAGAACATGGTGAGACCGTTGGAGATGCTCTAAGAGTAAGAGAAAACCAAACACAACTCTTAGAGCATCTCCAGCCACTCAAACTCAAAACCAAGTTTGATATTGGGTAAAAATAACAAAAATTCACATCTAGTCCTTGAATCAAACGCATAACAAGTTTGGTTTTAGTCAAATCCTTAACCAAATCAAGAGAGACCCAAATGCTTACCCAAATTTCCAACAGCTAGTTTGGGTGGTGGCTGATGGGCGAGGGTGTGGTCGCCCCTTGTTTTTATTGGTCGGTATTTTCTGGTGGTCAGCTAATGGTTTTGGGCGGTGGTTGATTTTTTATTTTTTCTTTGGTGCTGGTTGGTGTTTTTCAGTGGTCGATGTTTCTGTTGCTAGAATCCAAACGGCAGTGATTTTGAGTCACAGAAGAGGGAGAAGGAAGGCAGTCTGTGTTTAATCCGATGACAACGGAGGTGCGCCAAGGTCGATAGTGAACGTCGATAGTGTCTAAGGGCATCCGTAACCAAGCTCTAAACCTCTAAAATAGAGACCGAATGTGACATATCGAGGGAATATTTTGTAATTTATCTCCTTCATTTTTCAACTTTTTGTACTTTATGGAGGGACCCATTGTACTTTTTAGAGAGTTGGGTCTCTAAATTTGCTTTTGGGTCTCCAAATATAGAGACTCACACCTCCATTTTGGTCTTCAAATCTCTGAAAGGACGGTGGATCCCTCCAAAAAGTACAAAAAAGATCCAATTATAAAATTTTCCCTCTATATATCACATCCGATCTCTAAAATAGAGTTTTAGAGCTTGGTTGCGGATGCCCTAAGAACAACCTGGAATTGAGTGCATCCGTCGACGGTGTCGAAGGATATAAAAAATTGTTTATTAATATTTGTAAAAGCAAATTTTGATTAAAAAATTAGATTTGTTATTGGAGTGAGTGATTCAAATCAAGTTTTTACATAAATTTTCGTAAGAGCATCTCCAACCCATCTCTCACTCTATCTCCATTTTGGAGACTAAAAAAAATATATTTTATTCAAAAAGCAAAAATGGAGAATGAACAACTCCAACCCCAATTCTCCATTTTTCATCTCCCAAATTTCCCTCCAAAATTTTGCTCCCAAAATTCCCCCTCAATTCTACCCACTTTTCAGAGCAACTGGTCTTCCCCCATCCCCATTCTCAGGTTTGAATTTACAAAAAAAAAAAACCTTTTCTTTCCGGAATGAATTTCCCCAAATTTAAGCCACCAAGGCTGGTGGATGAGCAATTGAACAGGTGGGTAGAGGCTGGTGGATGAGTATTTGATTGGTGTAAATGAACAAAAAAAATTATGAGAGTTGAAATGGGTTGAATTTACATTTAATGTCATTTCAAAATATTTTTATACCTATGTAATATTAGGCTCATTTTGAAGATAGTATTAATATATTTTCAATGATATAAATTTTATAAAAATTGAGTGTAAAATGTAAAAGTTATATGTCATTCAAGAAAATTCAGTAAAAAGAAATTAGGATACAATTGGTATTATAATTTGTTATCAATACATCCAAAGGATAAAATGGTGATTTTAATGTAAAAGGGGGAAATGGAGATGAGTCTCCATTTGGTGGGAGAGTCTCCAAATATGGAGGATGGGAGTTGGGTCTCCAAAATGGAGACCTCATATGGAGATGGATTGGAGGGCATGGATTCTCTAAAAGGGAAATTTGGTTTTCCAAAAATGGAGATATAGAGATGGGTTAGGGATGCCCTAATAGGAGCCAGATGCTCAGTTGAACTCGGGCTCAACCTATTATTAAACCCAGCCCAATAATAATTATTGGACCAAACGAACTATATCTAAAAAAATTATCTGAAACGAAAATTTTAGGAAAGAGTAACGGTCGTACACCCAAAAAACGTTCAAATAAACCGCCATTGGCCACACCCTGTCCATGTATAATTTCCACTCTCCCTCTCTCTCTCTCTCTCTCTCTCTCTCTCTCTCTCTCTCATATATATTCCATCAGTGAGGCCAATAAACCCACCAAAATCTGAAACCCTAGAAAAGAGAGAGAGAGAGAGAGAGAGGGAGATGGGTTTATCAGTGGTTGATTGTAGAGCAGGCACTTTGGTGTGGGTCCAGAGGAAGAATGGGTCATGGTGGCCTGGAAGAGTAGTTGAAGTCAATGAGGATGAGCTCTCCTCACTTTCTCACCACACTAAGAGAAAAGCCTCCACACCCATCAAGCTCCTTGGCAGAAAAGATTCTACTGTGTAACCTCTCTCTCTCTAAATATGTTTGTATCATGTATGTATGTATATTGTAATTGTATATACGAGCATGTATCAGTTGAATTTCATTTTAGTTGCTGGAAAGCAGAGAAAATGTGGAAATAGAAATGAGATGTGAATTCTTGGGTGAAATCTCCTTTGCTTTCTTGAAAGCAGAGGGGAAAATAGAAAAATGAAGATTTAGCTTATAAAATGGAAGTAAGAAGATTTAATGTCAAATTATAGCTCAATATCTTTCTGGTTGCTGGAAAGACAGAGGAATAAAATGAGAAACAGAAACGAAGATTTCCTTCTTCTGTTTTTTTTGATAAGCAAAAAAGGAAAAAAAAAAAGATTTACTTCTTTATTTGTGAGCATCTCCAGAGTCCAGACTACAGCCCCAACCCATTTTTGAAACTCAAATCTTGTTAAAATTTTGGGTCAAAACTCCATTTGGGTATGCCTTCTCCACACTAAACCTGTACTTTTACCAAATCTATTGTTTTTATATTTCCCCTCCAAAATTTGGGTCAAAATGGTACATTTGTAAAATAGTAAGAAAGTGAAAAGAGGTGTTGAGAAAAAGGGCTTGGATATGGTTTCGGGTTTGGATGTGGTTTCCCCTCATTTGGGTTAGAAAAAGGGTAGAACTCAAAAAGGGTTGGCATAAGGGTATGCCATTGGAGGTGGGTTTTAAGTCTTTCTACTCAAATTTTGAGTTTGGGTAGAAAAAAGGGTAAGGATTGGAGATTCTCTATGTAGCTATTAAGCGTTCGTACATGCGTGAGATTCCTCTTAAACCAAGGGGAAAAAAATAGACAGATGTTGAGATAAAAATAACAAGTCATAGATCTCTATGGTTACCGACCACCAGATTAAGTAATTGAATTTGTGGGTAATTGACAACGCCCTTCAAATCTCATTGCAGGCCTGTTAATACTCCCATTTTGTTTCCATATGGTTGGGTGTAACTGGTACTTCTAAGTTTATGTTGATCTGTACATGAGAGTGGATTGTCTTCTTGAGTATGACTGTTTCTCTTATAGCTCAAGTCAAGAGGAGGTTTATGTTTCCATTGGCTAAATAGCATTCGCATCTCTAGTATTGTTTCATTTTTAATGGGAAAAGGAAAAGGGCACATAAGCTTCCTCCACGTTACCTTTTCCAACCCAACTTTCAATCGGTATTACCTTGTCAAAGAAACAAAGCAAAAGAATATCTCTCATGCAGTTTTCTCACTTTTTGTTAGCAACCAATGCACTAGAATTTCTGCTATTTTGTTTCCGAATCATGTTGCAATTTGTTGAGTTAGACTCAATGTTCCCATGTCTCGAATAGATGATGCTTTGTAAGTCAGTTGCATGTTCTTTTGTTGTTTAGTAAGTTGATAATGCACCCATTAAATATATTTGAGTTGATCAAAGGAGCCAAGGATGTATGTGATAACTTAAAGTCTTATTTAGGTGACATTATGGCATGACATGTAGATACGACTTCATTACTTTAATGTATTGGGGGAAATTGATCCATGTATCTTTTTTCAAATAATTACAAGTTACAACAAAACATTGTTGATGTGGACGATTTTCAAGTTGAGTTGACTTGAAATGCCTTAAAGTTTATGATGTACAATGTGTTAGAAAGCAACCTGACTTTGTAAGCGAGCACTAGCGGTAATATCCAGAGAGCTTGTTGGTTTACTGGCAATGTGAGAAGGCCTGTGGAATATTTTCGTAAAGAACAGATGGTTTACTTTGAACCCATGGAAGTTTGTTTGGCGTTAGAGATTCGTTATGTTACGTGATTGATGACCGAGGCTGGTGTTGTTTACTACCTGTTTTTGGAGAGTCAGCGTGATGTCACTTACTCCTTTGCAACTTAGTTTGTTTATGATATGTTTTTGAGTATTTCATATGGTAGTTCAGTTCTTTAAATCAATTTTAGAAAGCTTTTTTAGTTATTTAATTCAGCTTTTTAAATGATCTTTATTACTTTTAGGGGCTGGTACAATGTAGAGAAATCTAAGCGCATCAAGGCATTTCGATGTGGTGAGTTTGATGATTGTATTGCAAGAGCTAAGTCGTACCAGGCCAGTTCGCCAAAGAAAATTGTCAAATATGTACGTCGGGAAGTTGCTATTCGTCATGCTCTTGAGCTGGAAAAGCAAGAAGTGCAGAAAAATCCTCAGGCAGCAGGTACTCTTCTAACTGTTGGACCAGTTCATTCCTTATAGCATGTAAAAGAGACTGACAAGTCTTCCACTTGAGACTCTGTTTGTCCATTTAGGATGAGGCAATCTGCACCGACAATATGTTGTAGCTGATTTTTTTTTTTTTTTTTTCCCGTTCTATTTCACCTAGAGTATGGGAAAACTGAAAAGCCAAACTGTTGAATCAACTAATCAGAAGGATGATAATTCCAAAGCCAAACCTTAAATGAGATATAGAATGAGCAACAGTGTGTGCTTACGTATTTTCTGTTTGTGTAAAATTCTGGAGGCAGATTTTTTTATTCTACTTTTTTTTAATGTGGTTTGGGATGTTTGGCAAAAATTCCCCTCAAATCAGATTATGCATTTGTAGCATAAAAACATCTGAATATGGAGAAAGTGGGTTTGGGTGCTTTTGATTTTGAAATTTGAGTTATTTTAAAAGCTGATTTCTAGCTTTTTGCGGCAAACACTACTAGCTTTTGTTGGAGTTTAATCCAAGATCACACAGCTATAGCAACAAGTTTCCCAGCACCTACTGAACTCCAAAACGAGCAATCTAAAGCTGTGTTTCCACAACTATCACAGTCTGATTGGCTCTAAAAGGAAGCTATCTTGCATTGCATATAATGCTTTATGGATATCTTACAAATGGAGGGCTGATAGATACCGTCTGCCAGAAAGAACACCAGTTTGTTAATCTTTGCAATCTCTTGATAATGATGCATATGCTTTTGTGCCAGGAAAGGAGCGAGCAGGAATTATCTGCCAAGGAAAGAGAAGCCGGCGTGTTTACTTGCCAGCCGAGTCGGACAATTGCTGGAAGAAAACAGCTATCAGTCCTAATGTATTGAAGGTTCCATCCTCCAGGTTTGAAGTGCATGAACGTTCTAAGGAATCTGGTTCAGCTGACGTCGCCGTCTCTTCCAGAGCAATGAAATCTGCACTATCTGAAACTGATTCTAGGGGTCCGGACAGAGGTCAAAGGGATACTCTCCTCTCAGGTTAATTATCTCTCATATTTTTCGATAAGCTTTCGCTCAGTGGCTTTGTTTGAAATTCAGGTAATTGTATATTGTTTACAGAGTCCTGTACTTGGGAGATCCTTATCTCAAAATGACATAATTGTGCTGAATTGTATACACATGGAATATAAGAACAACTTATGAAAGGAAGGATACTATGAAAGAAGGGACATGAGGTTTACTTGGTCCTGGGGCGTCCTGCCATAATTCCTACGAAGAGATCACCAGCACTGGTGTCTTTATGTAGATCATTTCTTTTGGGCACTGACACTGAGCGCTTTGAAAGTAACCATATGTGTATTATTTTCAAGATTTGAAATGTGAATGGTTCATCAGTCCTGATCCTATTCACCTTGTATAGTAGTGTTGTTTTTTCGGCTCTTTCAAGTTCATTCTTGTTGATTTTCCTTATAACCACGTGGTAAATGTGAGGAATGCAAGTTTTCCAAATTTTCCAACACTTGTTCCATGACAAAAGACAATCATAGCTCTAGACAGACTGAACAAGTGATTTTCAGATTTTTCCCGTTTTAACGTATATGTTTTTATATTTGTAGTACAACTGTTAAATCAGTGTTCTTGTTTAGATTCCAGAATCACATTGCAAGTATTAACCTTGTTGGAATTGGTTCTATGGAGTTTTTGTTGGTTATGTTCTTGTAACAATTCTGATTGCCGGCTGTTGTTTGGTTATACACATGTTGCCATCCTCGTGTTAACTCGACCATGTAATTCAGGAAAATTTGGCATGCAACCTGCAAACATGAATGGGAAGGGGAATCATGAAGTCAAGTGCTTGTCCAGTGGAGTACCAAAATTGGAGGTGAAAGGAAAAGAAAACATTCGCAATCTACCTAGAAGGCATGGAGATGCGACTGATATCAAGAGCATCAAACTAAAAAAAAAGAGAGCTAATGATCCGCGTCAGTCACCTCATAGTAGGAGTTATTCGAAAGAACCAGGCATCCAGTTCTCTGATACACTTAACACGATGCAAATGACCTTAACTGACGTGGAGTTGAGAGTCCAACCAAGTTATCGACGTGAACATGTCCCTCTGGTTTCTCTAATGAGTAGATTAAATGGGAGATCAATTATTGGGCACCTGGTTGATGTAGAAGCATCAGATGAAGGTTCGTTAGAGATCCCGCTTGCTAGAAATCACAAAACTAGCCGCAAGTTTAGCAATAAGGGGAGTGCCACGCTTCAGCCAGCTTGGAGGACTTCTAGAAGGACTCCTGTTTGTTATGCCCCTCAAGATGATAAAATTCAAAATCCAGGTAATTTAATTTGCAAGGCAAGGGAGGAACTTTTGCCGCCAAAAAAGTTTCTGGTGAAGTCTCTGAAGAAACCTAGCTTGTCTAACCAGAAAACAAGAACACCTTCATTTAACGGTGAACTGGCGAAAGAAAGTGTGGCTAACAGATCGACATGTGTCCCCGTAAAACATATTTTCAGCAAGTTGCTAGTGGCACTGGGTGGTGTTTAATCTTGAGCCGCGACTCATGGAGTTTTTTGACTTGTCGCTGTACAGAAGAAAAGCCTGTATAGCTTATGATACAGTTGTAGAAAACTCTTTTTTATCTCTACTTCGCGCTTCTGAACCACAAAGACAGTTTTGAGAGTATGTTATTTATGTAAATGTGTACGTACAGAAACAGCAGTTGTATCTGTCTCTAGCTTCTGTTGTCCGAGCAAATTGGAGTAGATAAGTTTGTGCGGATACATAGTGCTGTTCGTTATTATATGTCTAGTCCACTTGCTTCCTTTTCTTTTTGTTTCAGTACAATTAAGAAGTGTTACTTGTTAGTAAGTTGGAACGAGGGGCGCCTTTGCAACAACTCGAACCTTGGTTAACCGCTGGGTGGATTTTCACAGGTATATATGCATAGAATGCGGACGTCTTGGGTAGTAATCTTCCTGGTGATGAGAGGCACGAATGTTTAGATCATCTGTAGTAACTTTGAATATTACTAATATTTAGATGAAATTGTGGTACGAAACAGGAGATTTGGATTATGACATGGTCATGGAGAGAGAGAGAGAGAGAGAGTGTGTGTGTGTGTTCATCGCAGAACCTCCTCCAAACAAAACTGCGATTTTTTTGCATTAGAAAGCACCATCAATGGTTTCTTAAGAGAACATTACAGAAGGAACCGAGAGTTTTTTTTTTTTGCCATAGTTTTAGGAGAGTGTTAGGAGTTGGTAAATGTTAGCAAACTACAAGAGTTGACATCCCATCCATGGGAATCGAACCCACAACCTCACCCCTATAGAAGGGGCTACTTACCGCTGGGCCAACTGCCCTTTGGTAACCGAGAGTTCAAGGAGGATGAGTTGTGGTGTGACTCGCCCCAATCTATAGATACCATTAGTTAATTGCCTGGCTGTCAATATAAAAGACCCCACTGCGCCAAATATGACTTTTACTAGTGGTAATGAAAAATACTGGTAAATGGTATTATTACCGGCATTAATGAGAAATCGCCGGGAAAAGCACTATTACCGGCTGTAGCAAAAAACCTTGCCGGCGGTAAATCCAAAACTGCTGGTAATAATAGTGAGTTATAGTATAACTATTATTATTAATTTCCAAATAAAACCTAAAAGTTTGGTAGTTGGGTGGTTAAGTGTCAGAGCTCCACCTTAAAAAAAAAATCTGAAAAAACTTTTACTGACATTAATAAAACCGCCGGTAATAATTGTTTTTTATTTCCAAAGGCTGTTTAGACGGTCGCGAAGACTGCCTATAAAAATATTACCGGCGGTTTCATTGCCCTTAAATATGGTTTTTAACCGCCGGTAATACCCTATTTTGGTGTTGTGCTCCACAGAGAGAGAGAGAGAGAGAGAGAGTCGACATATCCAAATACTCCTACTAAAATTCCCCATACTCATGAAAGCTAGAAGATACAACTTCAGTTAACTGAAAGCAAGAACTAGATAATGACGCATTCTACATCTTAGAAGGCACACACAAAAAAAAAAAAAAGAACAAAAAACGCCCTTAAACGCCAAAATATGTGATGGCCAAAAGATGTGTATTGCCGTCCCAGAATTTTTGTCAAAAAAAGATGCACCGATAGATATAAAACATTTACAAAGGGCTACTGGTACCATAAAGTAAGTTGTGATTACAACAACACAGCTTCATCAAGCACCCTGTTATGATATCTCTCACCTAGAAGGGGTTTCAGATGCCTGACTATTCAAAGCTGAATTTGAGGGGACGGAAGGAAGGACCCCATTTTCTTGAGGCACCGTCCCACCCCACTTTGGCTCAGAACCAGATGGTTCGATCACATGGACTGCACCATCGCTCATTCCAAGAGCCATTTGGTTAGGTTCGGATGGGTGTGCTGCAATCACCACAGGAAAGGCACTGTTGCCGCCGCTGCTGCAGAAATTGTAGCCATCAGTAAAGAATTAATCCAGCCTCATTGAGGAGATGAAGGGCAGAAAATGAAAACTTTCAAAAGTCTAAAATCTAAATCCATTATACAACTAAAACGAAAATGAAAATTTCCAAAAGTCTAAATCCATTATACAACTAAAAGGCTGCAGATTTTTCCCTTTGGCATACCTGGCAATGGATGAAGATATATAAGCAGATGGCGCTATCCGACATCGAAGCCTGAAATTGTCTGCATCAAAAACTCCAATAGCTCCATCAGCAAATCCAGTGAAGACCAGCAGACCATCACACGAGTATATTGCACTTGTAATGGCTGCAGAAAGTGAGTCTCTTGGATACCACTGCATGATAGTAGTTCATGGTTAGAAAAGATGAACATAAATACATGAATAAATAAATAGGCACATATGTAACCAAACAGCCCCACATGGTTATCTCGTATTCTGTGTATTCTCTTCCCAACTACTGAGAAAAGAACCAAAAATACCTAGAACCACAGTGCAGTTGTAACTTGATAGCAGATAATATAACATCAGGAGTGCATGATCAGCAAACTTAGAATAGCATTCAAGTCCTTTTCACGGTAACTTCTGATGAGCAACATAGTTGTGCAATCTTAGTATCAAATTGTCAATGCATTCATATTTATGTGTTGCTTGCTTTCGACCCATATTATCCATCCAATCCAAAAATTTCCTTGTACTTTTGGTAGATTAGATGGATGTCTGTGCACTATTATGGGCTCGAATTCTGATATATTATCGCTGGAGATTGATTTTAACCAATAAACTATTACTTCAGATGCCTTGCATTCAATTCACACTCATTTTGCAACCAAAAATTTCGTAATGCCTACAGGATAACCCATAAGGCGCAAGTAGTTGCTACAGAATCCAATGAATTGGTAACTTCGGCACGATACATGAAGTAGAGTCGAAATTCTCGAACAACGAGAAACCCAAAACATTTATAAGGTAGAATGCAGCTGGTAATAGAAATCCTCAAATATAAGCACGAGGCAAACTTACTGATCGCGAGCATTCAAGCTGGCTATCGTAAACAGCAATCTGGCTTTCATGTACCACTAAAATATGAGTTTTCTCATTATTGAATTGTACTTTGGTTTCTCCAACCAGGGGAGATGGGTGGCCAGGTGGTGCTTGTATGGGCCTCGCTTTCCTCTTTTCCCATATGTCAATGTTCCATAAACACAGCTGCAATTCAAGTTGAGAATCAAGGCATTATAAGGTACTGAGTTGTTTAACATCAATCAAATTACCAGAAAAATGAAATGCACACAGCATTTTCCCTTCCACCCAGTTAAATATGATATATGTTCATAATCTTTCAATGAAGATACCATTTTGCTTTAAAACACATGTACATATTTCCAGTAGCCTGCTATTTACCTGAGCATCAGCCCCAGATGATACCAGTACATTGAGAGTTGGGGAAAAGGCCAACCCCGTGATTTCTTTCTGGTGACCCTTGAGCCTAGTTTTCACCTGCCAAAGGTGTCAATAAGGAAATTTAGAACTTACCCATAAGAATTAAGATATGCAAAGGCAACACAACAGAAAAATTGCTTTTTTAAGCTACAAAAGTGTGTACTTGAACCCAATCAACTCTTTTCGTGGTGCCACCCTTGGGGCCTGATGTAGAACAAAGTTGCGGATGCTTTCTTGGAAAAATGAGATCGTATCAAGTCCAAAGAAGAAATAATCAATTATGGAGTATTTTTACATTGGAAACTTTTATTTAGGAATAGTATTATTATGAGATCTCATTTGTGCTGCATGTTTTGCACGTTCCTAATTTAGTTTTCTAAGATTAGGTTTTATTTTCTTTTTCTAATAGTCTTGGTTTCCAATTAATGCTTTGCTTGGTCTCCACCCTAAGTAATTTCCTTTTCATTTTCCTACTAATAAAAATTAGGGAGTAAGCCTATGGCATTATTCTTTCAATCATCAATAAAAAATTCTAGAGTCTCTCTCGTGGATTTGAGTGTTCTATCTCGTCTGCTAGAACATTATCTAGCCGCTGTGTTTATTCTGCTGCATCAGGGCCCCATTGTAGGACATAAGACGATGTCAGGGATTGACACATGCTGTCTTTGGTTATCCAATAAGGCTAGTAAGATCGAAAGCTCCTTGAGCAGTTAACTTAAGAAAGAGAGGTACTTAACCTCGTCCACCCGAACATTGTATATTTGAATGGTAGAATCCTCCATTCCTATGGCTATGATATTGTTGTCTTGAGGATGGAAAGCTAAGTAGGTTGCTGCAGGTGGTGGAGCCATGAAAGTTGTCATAACCTGGTCAGAAAAATTACAAGTTCCGTGAAGTGATACAACAGATCAAAGCAAAAAGTCACTGACCATTAGCAATCTAGAACCAAACAACATCAAGGAAAAATACTAGAAGTTTCTCTGTTGCTAGTGGACGGGTAGCTACTAACCTTAAAAGTCATCATGTTGAACAAAGAGACCTTCCCACCTGATGCGGACATGACATATGAATCGTTTTTAGATAATGCAATGCATGCAGCTGATGCTTCAGCTGGTTTTGTATCACTCAAATTATTTGTCAATAGCGCCCCTGTTCCAGGTTGCCAAAGCATTGGGACAATAGAGGCAGTAGACTGAAAGAATTTGGAGAGCAGTTTCAGTAAAAAAAAACTAAATTAAAATAATGAAGTCATCAACATGTATAGGCTTAAACACTAACCTTCCCAGATGGATTGCGTTCACTACGCTGCCATTTCCAGAGCTTATGAACAGCGTTGGAGGCAAGTGCAAGCAGAGCTACCCCAGAATTGGTGTACAGCAGTCGCACAACCTGTGTCAGCCATCAGGAAAAACAAGTTCTGTACTTAGTTACCCTACGGGAGTGAATTATGACACAACCCACGACCTCACACTAAATTCACTAAAAACCAATCAACTTAGGAGATCATAATGGGTCCTAACTCAAATTTTACCCATATCCAATGAGGCCTATATGGTTGGGCTAAATGACTCAAATGGATCAAGTTATATTCGCCAACAACCCATTCATCAGTACCACAAATTACTACCATCATACCACAACAATATTACCATATAACATTTACCATCGCCACACCATAATTACTGCCGCCACACCACTAACGTCACACCACCTTTTTTCCGGGTCAACACATATCTGATACCTAAATGTAATTGCAGATATCATGATATACAACTGGCCACTGGGTCAACGGGCGGGTTGGGCTTCACTCTAAACAGATGAATCGCGCTGCATATGAGTAATAATTATGTTGCTAATTGGGTTATAAATTGGTTAATAACCCGCTGATGACCTAGCTCACTTACAACTCACCCAAGCCCACCCGCTTGATACCCCTAGTTACCTCCTTGGCAATTTTATTCTATAGTCTATAATATTATTCAAATATTTTAAGCTCAGTGGAGTCCTTGAGTCCATGAGAAATGCTCTGAAGTTGAAGAATTGAGATGAGACTCAAGGTATGTCTAGATCATACAGAAAGACAGACACATACAAACTAATTGAAGGTAAATCAACCTGCATTGCATTAGCATATCCAATAGATTGATTTTATCTATGTTAGTCTTTGCAGTTTTTACTTTTACTGAGATCTTGACAATTGGTAGTCTAGTTTTAGATCCTAGGCTAGACTACTCATTTGGATTGACTCTAGAATGCACTAGGATACCAGCTGGATTTTTACTCCGTTTTAAAAATACAATGGAATATTTGGGAAAAGTGTAGCTTATCTGTCCAAACCTGCAGCGGCCTTTTCGCACACATGTATCTTGGCCAACAAGTATTCTGATGATCAATAACTATTTGAACACATGAGGCATCAATAAAAATTGACAGAAGTTTTACATAAATGACCATTCAAACATGTCATGGCATGTGACCACTCCTGCATACACAGACCAGAATTCAAAATAATTTGAAGTCCTTGCTTATTTTGCTTATATTCACTTCCAGATGAGATGGATCCCTTGACTTATTTGGAAGGGCTACTGTGAATATTGTTCAGTAAGAGAATGTGTGAGCTTCACATATAGCCATTAATAATTTCGCATGGTATGGAGCTTTGCAAAGTTGTTTGAAATCTCGACGACTTTTCTATACTGAGACAGAGAGATAGGATTAGCTGCATTCATATATAGAAGGCACGTGCATTAACATGGCCATGCTTATTTGGCGTTTCGCGAGTGGTGAAGAATGGTAATAGATAGAAGATTAGGCCAGTAGGGATTGAATACTCAACAGCAGTAAATGCTCAGGGCAGATAGGATCTTGTAACTGGATATTGCAAGGATGTGCTCAATCTTTGTTTACTAGTGGATTTCCTAAATAAGTGGGTTCTTTTCCCCAGGGTTCCCCCCGATAGAGTTTCATCATCATTCAATGTTAATATAATTTATTGCTTGAACAACTTGGTTAAATTTTGTGTAGACATATTCTTCAGATTGAAAGATTCTAGTTCAGTTGTGCTTTATATGAAGACATACAAGGTTATGTGTGCAACCCAGATTGAAAACTTGTTTTCCCCAAAAACACTTACTAAAGTCTATGCCATACTATGAACTGCACTTGGTTCGAGTAAGATAGGCAAAGATGGCTACTTAGAAATGACAGGGAGTACTCTTATACTCCTACCGTCCCAATTTGTTTGTCCAACTTCGCTATTTCGGACTTCTCAAATAATTGTCTACCATTTTCAATTTACCATGGTTTTTATATGTAATTTACCATGGTTTTTATATGTAATATGGATCTTGATTGATGGATCTCAATTTGTTCTACTAGACAAATATTTCAATATCATAAAAAACGTAATACATTGTAAAATATAGACAATTCTTTGAGATACGGATGTTGAAGTTGGACAAACAAAGTGGAACGGAGGGAGTATATGCTTATACAGACGTACAGGTGATATCATACTTTCTCCAAAACATACCTTGCTCGCAATCAAAGGGTCAGGCAACCGTAAAGCCTTTAGTTGATCTGCGTCAACAATATCAGGAAATTTCCAGCTTTTAGTTTTGTCAACACTATCAGAAGTTCTTGGTTTGACATCAGCTGCCCTGCTGCTCTCGACATTAGCCTACCATTTGATCAAACAATATAAGTTATCTCATATGGAGAGACAAGCTCTGATAATGATTCTAAAAAGATTTCAACAAATTACAAGAGTGCCAATGGATATGGGAGGTTGGATTCTATCAGAACGTTCTTGCGTTGGAACAATAGGGCCAGAAACATTGGTGATGGGCCCCGATGCACCCGCTATTGGAGGCTGCAAGAAAGTTGCAAAGAATACTATCAAAACCAAAGTTCTATATACGTTGTAATAAATTTCATTAAAAGATTAAAAGAAACAAGTAAAAATTACTTTAATGTTGATCGCTTCGGAAAGACCTCGTGACCCATCAAATGCCCTACTCTCTAGCATTCTCACCATCCGGTGCCCATCAGTATTTGCTAAAATCTTTATACCGTTATCGTTTGTTGTAACAGCCAGCAATGAGCCTTCCTTGTTAAACCTTAGTCGAGGGCTTGCCTGTGAAAAAGCCGCGGTACTCAATAGCAACTCAAGTTTTGTAGTATTCAAGTTAATGTGGTGTTATGATGGTCAATAACATGTACAAAACATGCTTACTTGCAATCCACCATCAGCATCAGTAATTGTTATGATGTTGGTATTATCCATATCCCAAAACTTTATCTGGAATTCATCACCAGCAGCTAAGAAACGGTTCTTTGTTGTGTCAAACTGCACAACACCTGAAGAACGCTTTCTAAAACCGGAATATGTCCTCTTAATTGCTCCTTCACTCTCGTTCCACTCAACCAGGTAAGATTCACCCTCTTTGCTCGTTCCACAAGAGAAAAGCCTGAAAACAAAAAAAGAAAGATAAAGATCACAAGGATAATGACAATATTGAAGGCAAAGATAGTCTAGTTGTCATAATTGTCAGCATCATGCTCTAACGACTACTGCCAATAAATAGTAATTAACACAAATAGAACAATTACTATAATCCTAGAAGAAGGGTGTGAAGGCCATTCACAAAATATCCTGAAGGTTTCTAACAATATGCGCATGTGATCGTTTCTAATACAAGGACTACTTGCAAAAATGAATGACCGCATACATTCATTCATGAATAATCCTGCCTTTTGTTTTGTATGCCGTAAAAGCAACAAAACATTAGGAGTGTGAACTATGCTATAAAATGTCGGTACACGAAATTAAAAATAACCACCCAAGCATACTCCCAAAACCGTACAACCCAAGAACCCTCCAAAGACCTACTGATTCTTGATTACCCTATGTAGGAGAGAGAGAGAGAGAGAGAGAGATCAGAGAATTCGATTTCTATGCAGACGGACAGTCCCAGCCATTTAACTAAATCTCACACTTACTCTTGACACCGGAATGATTGCCACCATAACCAAACCAAACCAAACCAAACCAAGCCAAGCCTTATGTCCCAATCAATTGGGGTCGGCTACCTATATCCTTTTTTGTCCATTAGCTCTGTCAAGGGCTCCACTTATCTTTGCGCACTACAGCATCCAATGTCAATTTGGGTCTTCCCCTCTCGTAGTATTACTACCCAAAACTATCCTATCAACTCTCTTAACTACTGTATCTACAAGTCTACGGTAGAAATGTATGCTGTCAAGGGCGAAACGCGAACCAAGGCGAGAGAGCCTACTAGAATCTAGGAGAGAGGTGAGGCGAGAGCCTTTTTGAGGGGAGGCAAACCTAAACGAGAAAAATAGTAAAAATAACACACACTAATACTTCAAATAACAAGCACTAAGCCAATGAATTTTAGAATGTGTACCATCCAAAAGATCCATAAAAACATCCACGAAATGTCAAATAGTCAACAATTTTTGCACAGTGAATAACTAAAACAAAACAAAATTAAAGTTTCGAGTTGAGTATTGATCGTTGTCATAGAGAAAGGTTAGATTTAGAAAGACTGAGGATCGGAGATACAGAGGGTCGAGAGATCGAGAGAGATGAATTTGATTACCTTGTATCGCTGTTTGAGAGGGGGGGGGGGGGGGGGGGGGGGGGAAGATTGCCAACTGACACTGAATCACTTAAGGTAACAAATTAAACCTAAATCCTACAGCTGTGATTGAATTTGAAAGAGGTGAGCCTTTTGTCACCTCTCGCCTTTCACGACTTTCTTGCCTACGCAGAGTTTTATTGAACTTGCCTCGCCTCCAAGGCGACAACATATCGCCTTGAGGCCCCTCTCGCCTAGGCGTCGTTTTTCCTCGCCTTTGACAACTATGGATACGTCAAAAACACATTAGTCTATTTTCTCTCAACTTCTCTATACATGCTGCATCTACCATCTCACTAACGGTTTCGTTTCTAATTCTCTCTTCTAGTTTTACCGCACATCCATCTCAGCATTCCCATAACATAAGACATAAAATAAGTTTTATGATCTAATCTCAAGCTTCATCTTTATTGAACCAAAAGATGATAGCATAATGAATTCATCACTGTGACAGGAAAGAGTGTTATTGACTTCGTTGAGGGAGAAAATGCCATTTTGGCCGTACCACGTAAACCTTGTCTCCTCTCTCTTATTCATTGGGCAACTCTCTTTACTATTTTTATTTTACCGTTGTACCAGAGTAGGTAGATCGGCACTAGTATAGTCATGACTCATGCCGACCCTTATTTTGTTAGGAAAAAGACAAAAACATTTTTGTTATTCATTGACACTTAATTGTTGTCCTATTTTGGTACAGAGTCATTTGTTTGTACTATCAAGCACATTATGGCTTTTAATGCAGAACTTGCAACCACAAGTATTGGAACTGATTTTCAAGTATCGGATCTGATTTTCAACTCTGCAGACCTCATGGCATGCCCAGAGATCAAAATGAGGTAGGAAACTTTTTGTATTCTCCATAACAATGGCATGCCTTTCCCATTGCATGGAAAGCACAGAAGAAAGATTCATGCTCTCAACGATTTGGATCGAAAACAAAGTTGATGTGTTGGTTTAGCATTTCTTCTATGTTCTTGAAGTTCATGAATGAAAGAAAACAATTAATTACCACACACAAATTGAAGAAAGAACAGAATAAAGAAAAGGTAAACTAAACAATAGTTTCCAAAGAAATCTCTCAATGTTCCTTTAGCAATCTTGAGATGCCCGCATCGACACCATAATCAATCAAAGTGATAATAGCAATCTTGAGATGCATGTTTTGACGGGAATTGTAAGAGATAATCATTCAAAGTGACATTTATCAAACTTTTCTTGCTTCTTAACGTTTTATTCACATTTCTCTTGAGTTTATTTTTGTGTGTCTTTGCCTAGGTTTCTGGGTGTCAAAGCTGAACTTTTCTTTTATTATCCGCATTTCACCATAGTGGCGATGGTAAAGTGGCAGGAAAAGAATGAGAGGATATAATCCTCAGGTTAATTCCACCAATAATAATCTGTTTCCTGGTATCTATGCAGGAATTTAGATTTTATGCTCCAGATTTAACAAAAATAAAGGTGGGATGTGGTCAAATCCTGCTGGTAGCACTGATATCAGCTTTTAAGTTCTACCTCTAATAACAATCAATTTTTCTGATGAATCTTATCAAATAAAAGACGACAGCATATGCCCCAAACTCAAAATGGAGGTCACAGCTGGTGATTTATCCATATGCATAAGATGCTAGCATTACTAGTGGAAGAGTAGTTCACTTGCTGGAAGAAAAAGGAGAATAGTACTCTACAATGGAGAGAAGCAATGTGACAGCAATATACGTCAATCAGATTATCATTATCTGTAGAACAAGGATAAAGCCACCACCGATCAAAGTCAATAGCAATGTGATGTGGCACTAGAACAAGGTCAATTAACCGTCACAATTTCAATCAAAGAACAATCTGGCACTTAACGAGAAGGCACTGCCAGCACTGGGCTTTAATAATAATAATAACAAAAAAGACCTGTTTCCATCTGCACTATATGCCATTGTGGTGCACCAATGTCCGGGGGCATCATAATCCACTCTCGATCCCAAGCAATCATAGAGCCATGCTTTAATTTTCCCATCAATTGCAGTGGAGAAAATAAACTGCAGACAGTGATAAAATAAATCACCAGTCTTAACTGAAATTTCTTTCATGGATCTGCTAAGATTGGCCCACAAAATCATTCTCGTGAACCTGAAGGATTACAAGTGGAGTGGTAGCCTAATGGTAGGTACTACTCCTTTGCATTAGGTTGTGGTTTCAACCCCACACACCCCATCCCCCATCCCCAAGGTTAGAGTAGCATAGGTTTCTTTGATTGTACAAAAAAACCAACACAGAAACCAGACAATTCCCAAGTTGCAAATCTATTCACCTGAATATTCTCTTTATAGTGGGGGCAGACAGAATATACAGGAGCTTCATGGCCTTCAAATATATGCTGCCTGCGTCCAGCTACAGCATCCCACACCTAGTACGCAAAGAGATTGATGATAAAACTCAACCAAAAATTCCCAAAACCTAGTTAGAATCAGGCTGATACCTTAATTGTCTTGTCATCACCGCACGTGACAATACATAGTTGCTTATTAGGATGAGCAAAAGCAATATCATTAACACCACCACTATGAGCATCAATCTGGAACAAGGGAAGAGGTATGAGGTACTTGAAGCTGGGTCAAATTAGCAGAAAAAGACTATGATTACATGGCGAAGGTTACTTCTAAATGCTGTCTTAATTCTCCCCCTGAATTGTATGTATATATCTGGACAAGGTGTTTCGAAAAAGCAACACCTATAAATGAGAAAACTTAATATAAGCAACAAAACAAAACAAAACATAATTCCCAAAAGAAGACAATCAAAGAATAAGAAAACGAGATACAGCCCAGGAAAAAAGGTGAGTTAAAAAAATTACCAAGTATAGACCCATCTGGGCCCCAAATGCATCGATTAACAGATATGGTGGCATCTTTCACCAAAATTGCCTGGACATGATGAAGGTCGTTTCAGATAAATGGCATGTTATCCACGAACTTGTATAAATTAAGCAGTTAAGGACCATGTCAAACGTAGCTAATAGCCTAATACCAATGAATTCTTACCTGCAATGGCATTGAACAAGCTGATATATCCCAAACTTTGAAGGGTTTGTGCGCTAACCTTTCTCGAGATCCAACTTCCCAAATGGTAATATCACCAACATTTGTGCCAACTACATGGCGACAGTACAACCACCAATATATTCAGAATCTTTGCCTAAGGTTGGTTATGGTAAATTTTCCTAAGTAATTTGAACAGGAAATAATCTAGAAAAAGATACAAAAGATAAGGCCGAGTAAAAACTAAAAACTGATCACTTAAGCATCAACCTAGAAGAACTGTCTGCTGCTGCGGATGAAAGTCCATGCTCATCACATTAGATCCCTGGGTAAGGTTCCTTAAAACGTTTTTTGGAAGATCGTCTGGCGAATAATTGTTGGGAGGTGTTGAACCAAGAAAGGAAACCTAAGCAAGATATTTTTAGATGTCAGTATGAATCAAAAGATTAAAAAACCCAATGGAAGCAGAGATGGTTTTTCCAACTTCCGCACCTCATCAGGTTGGCCAGGTCTAATGCGTTTCATCTGATGCTCAGAATCTGCTGTTTGATAATCCATCCCAAGAGCACCTGGGGGATTCCTTGGGTGTTTGAGGAATGCAGCTGCAAACAACCGAAAAAGAAATATTCAGCAAAACAGGCAGAATACCAGACTCAATGAGTCAATATGTATTACAAGTGCAGACAACCATGTAGTTAATGCTGAGAACTAACCTGCACCTGGAGGCTGCACAAGACCAGGGGGACCTGCTGCAACAGCAGCATGAGGCATGGAAAGGTTAGCATTTGACATCCATCCTGCTATAGCACTAGCAGATGGAGAAACTACAGGCTGAAATGGCTGCACATAGGAAATAGTGAGACAAGTAAAATTTGAAGGGAACAAAGTATCCCATTGAGTTAACAAATCCCAAAATACTTACATTATGGGCTCCAATAGGAGGAAAAGCCCCAGCCATAGGAACAGGCCCCACAAGAGGGCTATTAGTGGGTGGAGGAGCTCTGGTAGTTCCATTACTAGTTGCGCAAGTGTGATCAGTAAAAAGTGTTTTGATATCGGGGTTTGGACGGGGGTTCTTGCATAGTTGATGCTGCCAATTGAGACTGAAAATTCAAATGTAAGAAAAATTAAAAAGAAAATAATAATAGAGAATAGAGAATGGAAAAGCACATTAACTATTCAGCGAGTGCTACTGGAATCTAGAAAATTATCCCCAAGGTGTGAAGACTAATAACAACGAAGACAACTAACAACGAAGACAACAAAAACAAAGAACCAAGTTTGGAGGAAAGCAATAACACATCTCAGAGGGAAAATGCAATAAATTAGTAGACAATACCTTTGATTAATCAATGTCCTCAATCGTGAAGCCTTGAAGGCCGGAAATGTAAGTTTGTCACGAAATAGTGGATTTGCCTCTATAAGCTTCTTTAGTTCAACGAGCATAATATTACGCGCCGACTTTGTGTCACCGTACTTAGAAAGCTGCTCATTCTGCCTAATAGCACAATAGAAAATGCAGGAAAGGCATTACTATGTAACAAGATGAAACTGGTATTTTCCGCGAACGTACAGATAAAAGTACCTAAAATTGTCAAGAGTAAGTAATTGGGTGATCTCCTTGAACAATTCTTCATTGAAAGAGGCAAACACCTTGAGATCTTTCACCAGGGTCTCAACAGCCTTTGCGCGATCCTGTCTGCAAAATACAGCATTGAAGAAAAGGATCAAATCTATTGAGCACCTTGGACTGCAACAAAGTGATGCAACAATAACAGCCTAAAACGCACCGATCAAGAGCTTCCAAGTACTTTTGTTTTCGTATTTCAAAGAAAATCTTCATCGAGTACCGGTTGTCCTCAACCTTTGTGAAGCCGCATAAATAGCGCTCCACTTCATCCCATTCGCCCGCTAGGACTTGATCTTCAAAGTATTTCATATTGAAGAAAAAGCCAGACTCTTGTTCCAACCTACATGCAACCAGTAACAAAGTCCAATTTAGAAAAACGAGCCTATTCTCAATTTGACTTCCTACGTTATTATGGAGCAGTATATTAGTTACCTAAATGCAACCATTTAACTTCCAAGTAAGAAAAAAAAAACTGATTTCCCAATTTCAATACCTCAGTTATTTAAGCAGCATAATTACGACCTAAATGCAACCACGAATTTTCAGTTCTGGAAAAAAGAAAAAAGAAAAAGGAGATGGTTTCTCAATTTCACTACCAACATTATTCAGCGCATAATAACAACCTAAATGAAACCATAAGTTACAACCAAGAAAAGATAGCTGGGTTCCCTATTTGATCCGCATAATAGTTACCAAAAGGAAATCATGAAGTCCATTTAGGAAAAAAAGAGCCCGTTTCCCGATTTCACTTCCTCAATTATTCACACAGCGTAAAAATTACCTAAATGCAACCATTAAAATCCAATTAAGAAGACAAGTTAGTTTCTCGAATCCACTTCCCACGTAATCCCACAAATTTTTGCGTTCTACGTTATTCGAGCAGCATAGCAATAGCCTTAATGCAGCCATTAAGTCCTACTTGAGTAATAAGAGTTGGTTTCTCGATTTCACCTCCCACGTTATTCAAACAGCCTATAACAACACAACCAAATGCAACCACCAAGTCCCAATTAATGAGACCCAGATGGTATTTCGACTTCATTTCCTACATCAGTCACTGAGAATCAACCCACATAACAACTATCTAAGAATGCAACCATTATGCTCAGATTAAGTAAAAACATCAGGACTCAATTTCACATCCTACATAATTCAAGCAAGATAGTAAAGATTCCCAACTAGGCGGCAAGCAAACAAAAATAGAAACTTACTATTTACCAAAAATAAAAAATAGAAACTTACTTGTGGACTGTTTCCTTGAACTTCTCCTCATCCAAGAACTGTAAGATTAAGAAGACCAACTCCCTACTCAAGGACGACATCCCTCCTCGTCCCGGTACTCCTAACCACTCCAGTGCAAATTATCACTACCAAATTCACCCAAACAATCAAACACAAGAGCTCTAGGGTTTTGTGATAACCCAATTAGTCAATTACACAAAATTTGATCTTTTTCCAAAAACAAGTTTTCCTCTCCAAAATCCCTTCAATCCTAACAGATTCAACACAGAGAAACCTCCTTCTCTTCCAATTTACAATGATTGATCAGTGGCTCTACAAAAATCCTGTCATTTGTTGTTAATTCAACTTCAATTCCGTAAAAATACAGATAAATACAACACCTTTCGCCTTCGATTACATAAATATATAAAGCACTTACAATTCTCCACCGATAAGCCCTGGAAATGCCACTTTTTCTCTCTCTATCAAAGAAATCCACAAGAATGAGATAACAAATGGTGTATCAAGTACAAGCAACTGCAGATCTAAATCATACAAACAAACCATGAAAAGAGGCGGCCTTCAAGCGGAGGTCTGCTAGGGTTTTCAGACAGAACCTCCTCTTTTCTCTGCAAACAACAACAGTGAGAGGACTGATGTACTTTCTCTCTCTAGATATGGAGCTTTATATATGTTTCTTTCTTTGCTCTTTCTCTATCTCTCTAACTACCGTTGCTGTCTTAATGACGGAAAATTATTGGGTGCTCCAAGTGGTGCCCAGAGTGCTATACGACTTCGGAAAATATTGTACTCACTTGTTACGCCGGCCTCTAATGAGTACAGGCGGTCTAGTAGAATCTTAGCTGTTTATTCTTATTTTGAACGGTCGAGATCTCAAATAAATTATTTATGCCAATAATTTATTTAAGATCCAGACAGCCCAAAATAGTTTTAACGGTCGAGATTCACTCATTACACTCTGTAGTCACTATAGGGCCCCTGAATCCCACTTCTTACTAAGAACTAGAAGAGTTTCCATTAAAAATACCGGTATTTTTTGTTTTGATATTTTTTGGTCTTTTGAGTTTTGTTGAATTTATATTTAATTTTTTAAAATTAATTATTCATCTCGATAGGATGAATCTAAAAAGTGATAATTTATAACGAAAAGCTAAAAAAAATCACGAAAGACAAAAAAATACCAAATATGATACTCCGCCTTGTTCGGTTTAGTTTTAAAAACCCGGTCTCACCATTTTTTAGGTGGGTCCCTCTGACCCAAGGACCACTTGAATGTCATTTTCTCTCTCCATCCCCTTTTAGGATTTTATCCTACTGCACAAATTGTGCACAGATGGGTCGGTGGGGTTCACTTCGAAGTCTCATACAAATGATTCAAACCGTTCATCAACTTTAAAATAAATTTTCAATTGGACTACGAGAAAATTAGCTCAATCAAAAAACTTTAAATATTTGATCCAATCTTTCAATTTTCATTCAGAAATTTAAATAAAAATTAACTAATCGAATCAAGTAGTTTTAAAAATCTGATTGAGCCAACTTTTTTCGGAGGCGATTAAAAATTTATTTTAAAGTTGATAAACGACTTGGATCATTTGTATGAGACTCCAAGGTGAACCCTACCGATCCATTGTGCACCATTTGTGCACTAGGATATTATTCCCCGAAAGGAGAAAGATAATGATAGATGGGTCAGAGGGACCCACTGGAAGAAAAGGAGAAACCTGGTTTCAAGACTTAAATCGAACAAGGTGTCAGTTTTTTTGTCCTCCTATCGCTTATGTGAACTTTTTTCAATTTTTAGCCACATTTTATACTTATTCGATTTCTTTCGTTGAGAGAAACAATTAATCCCAAAGATTATGACACTAAGCTGAAAAAATTCCGAAAAATAAGTTTTAGTCGAAAAATACGGAAGACGGCATTGCGGTAGTTTCGGAACTTTGGACAATTGGACTATAAATTGTCAAATCAATTAATATATATAACAAAAATGACTTGTTGATTTGATAACTTGTAATTCAAAAATTTCCGAAAATAACTTGTTGAAAACTTAGCCTATAAACATGTGCTTCGTCATATTTATCTGGCCTCTACCACCTAGCATGTGACTACCACACAAATGTATGGTGAAAGATGCGTGTCAAGCGCCAAGTAGTGGGGCCCAAAAGCATTGAATAATCATTCCTACAACTACGATTACATAGGAAGTTTTTTTTTTCAAAAGCTTTTTGCCCTTTTGAAATTACATACATATTAAATACGAAAGTTTGACTGTAGGGATTACGAGAATCTCTCGTTGAATACCCAGATATCCATATCAATGCAGATAGAGACGGTTTTTATTTTTATTTTTTCCTGATTAAAAATAATAATTTTTACCTTTTTTTCTTAACAATTACTGGTTTGGTCATGTTTTTAAATAATTCACTATTTTTTTCCCGGTCCTTTCAATGTAAGATTTCAGCTCTCACTCGGTTCGGAGTTTTTTCTGAATAGAATCGGTTCCCGTAGAATACGGTTATGATCTTGGTGAGCAAAAGCCCGGGTCTAGACTATGGTTCCATTAAATTTCCAATTTTTTTAAATTTAGAATTTAATTTATCAAAATTCCGAGTCAAACTATCCCCTTGGCATCCCTAATGAGTGCTTGAATACGAGATGGAAAAACATGGTTTAGGAAACTGAATAATCTCTTCCCATTAAAATGAAGCGACGTTATTATGTGCATGTGTAGGGTTCAATTATTTGTTCGTTGAACGCGTTTCACCGTATGATACACTTTCAATTTTTCATTCATTTGCAATTTTGTAAAAAACACTCCCAAGTGGAGTCCGGTGATCCCCTTAACAATGCTGAACAATTATACCGTAGCATGTTTGTTAGCGGAATATGTTTTAATACCCCCTCACCTTATAAATATCTATATCTCATCTTATGATATCTCATTTATCCCCGTTTTATTTTGTTATTACAAAAGGGGATACGATGAGTTGAATAATGTATAATTGCGACAAGGGGCCATGTAGTGACCTCACTACAAGGGTGTAGTGAGCCCATTCGACCGTCCATCTCGGTAATGAACGCCCGGATTTAAATTTAAACAATGGTCAGCTTAGATCATTTGGAGCTCAGATTAAATCTGAGTCATTGGTGCCGAGATGAATCAGAATCACCGAATGGGACTCACTACATTTGAGCCATTGACGCCGAGATGAATGGATGGGTCTCGCTACACCCATATAGTGAGGGGGTGTTCCGCTAAACTTGATTTTTTTATGTGAAAACTCAAAAAATACGTTGACTTTTTGTAATTTTTTATGTGATTTATTATGAGGGAATAACATATTTAAGAAAACATAAAAAAATTAACTTTTAACTTTTTAAGTTGGTGAAATATGGCCTGAGCCCCCTGGCACAGATCCCCGATTTGGCGGAATTCCTATTTTTTCCAAATAAACAAATGATAAAGAGGACAAATTGTGGGGCCATTTGTCTCTCTCATTCCTGCACATCTTTATCAACTTCTCCCGAACGTCACTCTCTATATCCATCAATGCATATGGAACGGGTGGGGCCAAAGATGGGGTTAGATTTTAGAGCATCCCAACAACGTTCAAAAAATATGGAGCCAAAAAAATTACTAGTGAATAGTATAATATTTATTTTCTCATATTTTTTTTTAACATTTCAATAAATCATCTCTATTATTCTTCTTATTTTAATTAAATAATTATTTAGGCCTTGTTCTCGAAACGTCACTCTCTATATCCATCAATGCATATGGAACGGGTGGGGCCAAAGATGGGGTTAGACTTTAGAGCATCCCAACAACGTTCAAAAAATATGGAGCCAAAAAAATTACTAGTGAATAGTATAATATTTATTTTCTCATATTTTTTTTTAACATTTCAATAAATCATCTCTATTATCCTTCTTATTTTAATTAAATAATTATTTAGGCCTTGTTCTCGAAACGTCACTCTCTATATCCATCAATGCATATGGAACGGGTGGGGCCAAAGATGGGGTTAGACTTTAGAGCATCCCAACAACATTCAAAAAATATGGAGCCAAAAAAATTAGTGAATAATATAATATTTATTTTCTCATATTTATTTTTAACATTTCAATAAATCATCTCTATTATCCTTCTTATTTTAATTAAATAATTATTTAGGCCTTGTTCTCGAATGGATTTTATCTCATAAAATTTAGTTTTGATAAAATCTAACATTCTCAACGGATTTTAGCAAAATTAGATTTTATCAACACTAGATTTTATCTCATTACAAAACACCTTTATCAACCATAGATTTAATCAATTGGGAAAACAATGTCATTTTGTTACACCTCTAAACAAAACTACGTATATTTTATCAAAATTAGATTTTATCTCATAAAATCCATTCAAGAACATGGCCTTAGTGGGTTTGGTGGTGGAAAAGTGAGAGAGAGAGAGAATAAATGGAAAAGTAAGAGAGAGGGTCTGGGAAAGGATAAAAAAAAATAGGAAGGGAGTGTACAGTGCCTTCGCAAATGGGAAGGGTTTTGGGGAGGTACTGTAGTATTTTGTATTTTAGGGAGGAGTTTAGGGAGGCTCTTGGAGTTTGTTTTAGGGTTTAGCTCACTAAAATAGGGATATGGAGGGGTTTAGAGAGCCTATTGGGTTGCTCTTAATTGGTAATGGGAAGCCAGAAAGAGCATCTCATGTCAAACTTTATATCTTCATTTTCGAGACCGAGCGTGATATATTAAGGAAACTTTTTTTAATTTATCTCTTCTTTTCTTTAACTTTTTTTACTTTTTGGAAAACCAATCATAAAGATTTAGGGACAAAAATAGAAGTGTGAGTCTCTCCATTGTGGTCTCTAAATCTTAAAACAGACGATATGTCTATCCAATATTCTCTTATAAAAAACAAAAAATTGATGAAAATAGAAGATAAATTACAAAATTTTCCCACGAGGTGTCACATCGAATCTCCAAAACGAAGATTTAAAGCTTGAGAGTATCTTCAATGTATCTCTATTTTAAAGACCGAATGTCACATATTAAGGAGATATTTTGTAATTTATCTCATCTTTTTGTACTTTATGAGAGAATCTTTGTGAGACGTATCCATCATCTTTTTTAGAGATTTGGAGTCAAAATGGAGGTGTGATAAATAAATTTGGAGACCCAGAGGTTAATTTAGAGACCAAATATCTAAAAAAACAATGGGTCCCTTAAAAAAATACCCAAAAATTGAGGTAAAGATAGAATCAATTACAAATTTTTCCTCAATATATCACGTCTGATCTCTAAAATAGAGATATAGAAATGCATTGAAGATGCTTTGAGTTGTTCTAAGATTTGGATGGGGGGTTTATCCAAAATTAATCACCCAAGAAACATAGAAATTTAAGTTAAATTATATCCCGACACCAAAATCTAAACAAACACCGGACATATTCAATCCGGATATCTATATCCGAGTCCCTCCCCATATGCCCTTTTATATCCCTCGCTACAGTATCTCCGAGTTCACCGTTTTTCCTTTTTAAATAATCCAAGTCTCACAGTTCACGAACAGGGAGAAATTAGACTCTGGTAAAACATTTTAATTGAATTATATGTAATGATTAATATATTCAATTTAATTCTTTATATGCTGTACATTACATAGGATTAGGAAATGCGAACCTACCGCAAGTAGAAAGAAAAAGTAATTTTTGCCTTTTTTGTAAAGCTTGGAAAGAAATGGGCTTTTTTTTTTTTTTTGGAGCAAAAAAAACTCTACCTGACCAAGACATTAACTCCAATGACTTGTGCTTTGGCAAAAATAAATTATCTTAATATATTAAAAAAAAATTGCATTTGTTAGTACTGCGTTGATTTTTGGTGAATTATTGGTTCGTCATAACGAAAGAAATGTAAAGAGTCAAAACTTATTATAAAAATATTAAAAAAATTCACTAAAGACAAAAAAAAATCCAAATTTTTGTGGATTACTTATTTTTGTCTTTATTCACAAAAAATTTAGAGTAGTTAATAATTTTTTACTCTTTACATTCCTCTGGTTGAGACGAACCAATATTCCACAAAAATTCATGCAAAACCAACAAATACCATTTTTTTAATAAAGACAATAAAAAAACAAATTTTGCCAGAGCACGGAGAGATTGGTGTGGAATTGGTATTGGTGGGCAAATATGGCACCATTTTGCTACCTTGGGATCATACTGCAGAGATCCGACCCTGACTTTTTAGAGGCTTAAAATGAAAATCAAAACGAGGCCCTTTTCAAAATCTTAATGAATAAAATGTATTAAGTAAATAAATTACACTTCCAAAGACCAAGGTGATAGCCTAGTGGTTGTGGCAATTCTTACCAGGTAAAATGCTTGGGTCCGAGTCTTATAAGCTGCAAAATGCAGCACCACTTTCCCCTCCTAATGATTGAAAAAAAAAATTACACTTCAAAAAACAAATACTATTATTCATTAATAATAAATAATCCTAAAACGATGTACATATTTTTTTATTACAAAAGATACCTAGGAGTACTAAAATATGAGGGTCCTTGAAATTTGCAACTTTTGGGGGTCTAAATCGACCGCGATGCTCGCTTTTACTCAGGGCCGACTCTGATACTGCAACTAACGTAAGATATACTGATTGCAAAAAAAAACCTGGTTAAGGGACATGACCTTGTAGCAACGCAGCGCGAATTTATAAAATCTCTTCAAATTTTGGCTTCTTCACGATCACGACATAGAAATGGAAAATAAAATTCATCCACCAAATCGGGTGTAATATTCTCAATCATACATGATGTCGTGATCAATGTTAATCAAACATTTTTATCTGTGGCCTCGATTACTCTAGGAATGCGACAAAGAATTATACTTGATCCCAAGAATTAAAAAAAGCTTAATAAAAATAAGATGCAACATCAAGCAGACAATGGAACACTAAGCAACATGGTCGCCGGATGACGCACAAAAGATGAGATAGTTTGCTAGGTGAGATAATGGGCCCGGGAAACAACTTTACAATTGACTTCGGAAATCTCTGCAGAATATCAAGTTCGAAATCTTGGATGTTGTGAACCGAAAAAGTGTCATTGTAATGACCCTCGCTCCTCCCTGCAAGCTGCACAAGAGCATTAAAGCAGTCGGCTAATATATAAGGCGACATTGTAACTATTTGCACATTTAATAGCTTCCTGTATTGCTAGCATTTTAAGGGACTGGAGTTGAAAGTCGAGATAGCTTTTTGGGCCATCAGAGAACTGTCCAGCAAAAAGACAGTAAACCCTAAATCATACCAGGGATGTCCTTTCCATGTTGCATCTACATGAAGCATACACGAATCCTCACCGCTACATGGTCATTGACTACATGAATCCTAAGGAACCAAAGGGTTAGGTCAAGCACACACATGACTATATTTCTAACATGCATACATGTCCTATTGTGCGAAAATGCCTCGGAAAACCTTGATAAAATATTCAGATAAGGGTAACCTGAATTGATCGAGTGGGAGCATATGTGGTAGCACGTACAACCCTGAGATTTTCGGGGTCCCAAGCCATTTATAACAATGGAGCCTCTATGGATTTGCTTTGAGTAACATCTGGACTCGACGGTCGTGAGTTCCATTCTTACCACTAAGCTATTATTGCTTCAAAAAATGAAAATGGGGAGTATCAAACTTAAGACCTAGAGGTTACAACAAGGGAGATCTTACCACTAAGTTAATGAAGTTTCACATGCAAATGAATTGGCACACATAATATTTAATACATCCCACAATTTGAGGGCCCTATTATTGGCCGAAAAGTGGGGGCCCTAAGCGGCCTCCTTGTCGGCCTATGCATAGGGCCGGCACTAGTGGTGGCAAATATGGGGCTTCCTCTTTCAAGCTTGTAGATTCGGCTTTTACTGTCCGCAGAAAATCATTTGTGTCAGCGAAGGATTGTCCGATCATTAACTTAAGAGTTCCAGAATCAGTCAAGATGCACATAAGTCGGCTTAAACACTCGGTCATAAAAAAAAAAGTACATAAATTGAATAGTACCAATTAAACTACCAATGGCAAAATACTGAAAAAAAAAGGCTACTGATTCCATTGGGCTGAATGTTTTAAACAGAGCCCATGGTGCTACCTCCAAACCAAAATTGGACTAGTGAGAGAGATCAGCCCACACAGACCCCCACTGAATCCACTGCCTCACTCATTGAGGGAAAATTGGTAAGAACAAAAATAAAATAATAATAAGTTGATAATTGTCCAAAAAAAAGGGTTGATGTTTGTTTAATATACTAATAATGAACATAGAAAGGATCAATTAGACCGAAAGTGGCTGGCCTTTTGCTTTGACACTTGTAATTAGAGGGTGATAATGATGCGCTTCGCGTATCTCTCATGTCCTTTATACGACAATGCTACCCCACAAGGATTAATTATTGCCCCATAATATATAAGATAAGCAACCATTATATACTACACGGAGGCGGGATGCTGCTGTGCATCCCTTGCCAAGTACCTGTTGTGCATCCCTTGCCAAGTACCTGCTGTGCAGGTTTAAATAGCCAAAAAAGGGGCCGTTTTGTCTTGGGTTGCCAAATGCGATCTTGTGGGACCCACTTTAGGGTCTCACACTAACGATCTGAATCGTTAAATAATTTTAAAATAAATATTTAAGTGGTCTTGAAAAAAATCAGGCCCATTGGATATTTTTACGTAATTGATTTGATTTTCATTCATAATTTAGGATCCTATAGTTTGAAAGAATCTTCAACAAAAGTTATACAATTTTGCGCTAATTAACCCATAGATATGAACCATAGGTGTTGTAGGGCTCGTTAAGAAGAGCATCCAGTAAAAAAATTGTCTTGATCGAACATCGATAGGTATCAAAAAATCTCATATTTTTAGTTTTTTGATACCTATCGATGTCCAAACAAGTTTTTTTTTTTTTGGATACTCTTCTCTAGAAGCCCTACAATATCTATGGTTTAGATTAACGGATTACCGAGCGCAAAATTGTATAATTTTTCTAGAAGATCCTTTTAAACTATAGGGTCCTGAATTCTGAATGTAAATCAAACCAATTAGATCAATTGCGTAAAAATATCTAATGAGCCTAATTTTTTTCAAAACCACTTAAATAATTATTTTAAATTATTTAACAGTTCGGATCATTTGTGTGAAACCCTAAAATGGGTCCCACAAGATCGCATTTGACAACCCAAGTGGGTTGCCCACAAAACGGCCCCGTTTTTTGCTTTTTAAACCTGCACAGCAGGTGCTTGGCAAGGGATGCACAGCAACATTCCCACCTCCGTACTACACACAACGCAATTGCACAAACTCACTCGCATTCGCTGTTAGTCTGACACGCACTAGAGTGTAGACGTTTATAGTGGTGTGGGACCTAGTGATTTTGTGTATATATGTGTTGGTGCTAGCGTTTTTGTAAGACATGATGAGAGGATGGGAGTGAGAGTAATGTGGAGTCACGAGAGATTTGATGTGCCAGCTGGGAAGGAAGTTTTTCTTTTAACTTTTTGCTATGGACAAAAGGTCATGTTGTTTGGGCTATTTGAATTTTTGGATTTTTTAAGTAATAAATGTGAAAAAAAAGACCTGTGAAATCGATGAAAACATAAACTTGTATACCAAATAGACAAAAAGGGACCAAAAAGTAGATAGTGTTATAAAACTAAAGACAAATGATAAAGAAAGTGCATAAAGTAAAACAAATAATGAACACAATATGTATATGAATTAGTTCTTTAGGAACTATTGAGATCGTTCTTCCGGACCGATCTTATTCTCATTACCTTACTGACTGATTATTTTCTTTCACTCTTTGATTTCTTTCTGCTCTTCGAATGTACAATGCTTGATCAATATGATCTAGTATTTATAGGCAAAGTGATGCCAACCACCTTTGCCTTCAAAGTCTACCAATATGTTAGTGGGGTATTTGAAGTGGGTCATCCACAATGATTCATAACAGATAGGAGGAACATCGCCTAACAATATACTTGAGAAAAAGAATCGTACTCTCTTCATCATAAAAAGTTAGTCTGCTACGAAAAAACCCGTAAATAAGGATAAAAAAAATCAAGTAATGCATGTGATAAATTAAAAGAGTTCAGTGATATGTAGTGTAAATTGTTTAAAAAAACATTCCGATTTTTTCCTTTCAAAAAAAAAAAAACATTTCAATTTTTTTTTAAAATGCATTACTTTTAAATTATCGTTTTGCAAACTGGGCTATCGGATTGAAATGAAGGGAGTATTTAATAAACATTGAAAAAAGGAATTCTTGTAGATGGAAGAAGAATTGGGGTACGCATAGCATTAGTTTTGATGAACCCTGCTATGGGTACCCCAATTTTTGCACACCAATTGCACACCTGCACACGTGTCACACTCTCACTCGTCCTCCCCTCCCTCTTTTCCGTCCGCCTCTCTCTCTCTCCCCGGAGGACACTTCTTTTTGTCTCTCTCTCTCTCATTTAATATGGAGTACTTTTTCCTCTCTCTCCTACCCACTCTCCCCCTTTTCTCACATTTTTTATTTTTTAAAAATTAAAAAAATTATAACTTTTATTTTTCATATCCAATATTTGAAAAATATATATATTTAAAATCTACTCGACGATATCTATCAAACAAGACCAATATTGAATACGTAATTATTCATTATGACGTGTTTTTTAACAGCCTGACACTTTTTTAAAAAATAAAAGTTATAAACATTTTAATTTTTAAAAAATAAGAAATATGAGAAAAATGGGGAGTGGGTAGGAGAGAGAGGAAAAAGTACTACATGTAATGGAAGAGAGAGAGGCGTCCTGCGGGGAGAGAGAGGCGGACGGAAGAGAGAGGGAGGGGAGGACGAGTGAGAGTGTGACATGTGTGCAATTGGGGTGCAAAAATTGGGGTAATTAGTTTTGATGTGTAATTAATGAAGGAATATAACTTGTGGAGTTTCCAACTGAACTGATAGGGACAGGGGTGATGGCGTGCAACGGTGCAAGACTTCTGGGCCCCCCAACATTGCGACGTTGAGTGTTGTGGATTTGAAAAGAAATACTTGGGCCTAGCCCTAAATTAAGAAGGAAAATTCTAAAATCAGTCCATTTGGGCTGATATTAAAGTGTAAAAAGTGTATTGAAATATGTAAAAAATATATAGAAAAATATAGAAGTGTATAGAAAAGTATGAAAAGTGTATAGGAATGTGTGTATTTTTTGTCCTTATGTGTGCTTATTGTCAGCCCAATGGGCTGACATTAGAAAAACCCTTTTCCTTTTCTCATTTTGGGTGTTTGGGAGAGAACACCCAAAACTCATTCCATGAGAACTCATTTTCCATTTTGAGCAATCTAGGCAAGAAGTGAAAAAGAGGTTGGAAGCTACTTTTCAACTTCTACTTCTCATTTTGATTTTAGGAGAATACCCAAAATGTAATCGGCTTATTTCTCCCAAACACTCTTTCCAAATTCAAAACTCATTCTGACCATAATACAAAACCCAAAAAGCCAAAAAATTTAAAATGAAAAGCTAAAAGGTAGACTCTCAAACACCCCTTAAATATGAAGGGAAACCTCAGAACAAGTTCATTCATGAGTTAATTAAGTTGCTAACTTGGCAAGATAATGGGTTTGTCAAACTTTAGCTTTGCCCAGCATGTTGCATTATCCAAGCTAACAAATCTGCATAAAAAGATCAGATGGTTTTTCACTTGGTATTATGCGAACTTGGGGTGGGTGCTGTGCACTCTTCGGCCGTCCGATCATATTTTGGACGGCCTGAACACATTCAGCCATTTAAATTTAATTTTGATTTATTTTTATTGGTTAAAAATTAAATCACATCCGAACCGTTCAAAACACAATCGGACGGCCGAGGGGTGCACAGCATGGTGCATAGCACCCAAGTGCACAACACCCACCCCGTTTCCGTATTATGCCAAAGTATATTGCACAAAATCCGCACAACTAACATTTTGTTTTCAAGCTTTTTGCCTATGTAACAAAGTCGATCATACAATAGCTTCGACAAGTCATTTTTATACCAACCGGTGAACTTGCTCTGATGTATGTGAAATAATGAGAGACCTACAGTGGAAGTTAAAAATCATCGGACTCGTTGGCATCAAGTCCATGAAATTGCTACAGATTTGATTTAAATTATTTTCTTCTCATCCAAATAATTTAGGACTGAGGAAGCATATCAATCACAGAACATGCTCAACTTCCTCCATCTTAATTTGTTAGTTTTTTTCCAATTTCGTATCACTTTTAAATTGCTTACTCATCTTTTAATTAATTAATCAATTCTATGTGATTTAAAATTTTTAAATTTAATTAAATTAATTGAGATGAAACAAGATTCATATTGCTCATATAAATTTCTAAATTAATTAAAAATCTAATCAATTCTATATGCGGTTAAGAGAGAATCGAGGAACAAATAAACTAAGACACGTGGAGCATTGCTTTCAAGCTGCAAGTGGACGGTGTAATTGGTCTCTATAATTAATCGATGTACACGTAAACTAGTTCGAACACATAAATTACAAAAAGAGAGGTTCTGGCCGTTCGGCTGGTTAGCACTTGCCACAAAATCATGGCATAATTTGTGGAATTTTGCTGTTGCGTCACATGCATTGCCACACTAAAAGCCAACTAGCCAATTAGATTAGTCAACATTCAATACATTTTAGTTTTAGCCACTTTTCTATTAAAACTGGGAATTGAATTTCACACCTCCCATTGCAACATCTATACCCCTTTTTATTTTTATTAGGATGAAATTACTGAAATGTCCCTCAATTTCAACATCTGCACCCCTCAAGGGATTATAAAATGAAGGAGTATTTCAGTAATTTCACCCTAATAAAAACAAAAAAGGAGTGTGAAGTTCAATTCCCTTAAAACTCAAACTAACACTATCTATTTCACTTATCATGTATTATAATATGTATTTTCATTCGCACCTTGTTATTTTATTTTTTGTATAGAAAGAAATTTATGCTAGAAAATGAATGAGAGAAAGTGGAGTGAAAGCATTTCCGATTTACCAAAAAAAAAAAAACAGAAAGTGGAGTGAAAGGAAAAAAAAAGTGAAAAGAAAATTTATTTCTTCTGTACATTTGATTACAATGAAATATTTGTAAGGATGTTGGGAGAAATATTTATAGTTACCTACTTACACAATATGGATATTGAAAGGAAATGAAAAATTACGTGCATGAAGGGAAGTGTCATAAATGTGACAACTTTCACAAGAAAATAAAATTTCCTTCCAAACCATGCTTAAAATGGTTTTGTAAATTACTTTCCACTTTCTCCTATTCTCATGCTAATAAAACACTTATAAAAAGTGTCTTTTTTTTTTTCTTCTTCTCTCTTTCTTACATTTTCTATCATTTTTACATAATCAAACAGGCAGCTTTCGGATTATTTATTACACTATCTTCTAAAATGCTACCTTTGTTGCTAAAAATGCGATAATAATATTGTTTAAGTATTATCTTTTGAATTAATGAAATGATTATCAAGCTTTTTTTATATGAAATTCATATTGGTAATATTTCCCTTTAAAGTTGATTTTTTAATTTAAAAAAAATATTTTTATACCCGATTAATATAAAAGGTTCCATTTAAAAAGTTTGCATCAACCCTCCGAAAACTTAAAACCGGCTCTAATAGTCATCTGCGATCCATTCAAAAACGATTTTCCTGTGAGGTAAGTGTGGAAGTTGAGCCCTTAATTCGGTTGATTGGTGAATTTGCTTTTCATACAAAATTGACCAGCTCGGGTCAAGTTACATGTACATAAACTGGCTTGATTGAATACCTCTTAAAAAAAAAAATAGAGTAGTACAATCGCAATGCAAGTATGCAACACATATCCAAAAGGACCAAAATCCAAAGAGACAAAAAAGTGAAACCCCAGTACCCCACCACCTCAATCCGTTAATAAACAAAACCCCTCACAAAACCCAATGTGCTCACAGATCAAACCCACCCACTTGCCAAACCCAATCATGTATGCGTGTGGGAAATCCGAACGAGTTTTCAGTGCCACGTGATACCCTGCGCCATGCATTGGCTGTCTATTTTAATTTTGGATGGTCCGAATTAGAGAGAGAAAGGGGAGAGAGAGTTTTGATCTGGACTGTTGAATACATTTCTTTTGGATAATCTGGATGTAATATTCGGGCACCGTATAGACTCGGCCACTCAGTACCCGCCCGGTGTACTGAACCAGGGAAATCCATATATTGAGAGAGAGAGAGAGTGTTCATACATGTGAACTCTGAGAAAACCCCTCCAAAGAAAGAAAACACAGAACCAACCCCACTTTCCTACTAAAAAAAAGTTCCCAATATCCTTTCCTTTCTCTCCATCCTTTTCCTTCGTGCTATTCCTTTCTTCCTTTTATATCACACCTTTTGATTCTCCTCCTCCCCCATTCTCTCTCTCCTCTTTGCTCTCTCTCTCTCTCTACTCTGTGCTTCCATGGCGACTCTGGGGGACATAGGGGTCTCTGCACTAATCAACATACTGGGTGCCTTTGCTTTCCTCTTGGCCTTTGCTCTTCTCCGAATCCAACCCATCAATGACAGGGTCTACTTTCCCAAATGGTACATTACTGGGGAAAGGACTAGTCCAAGAAACTCTCGAAACTTCGTAGGCAAATTCGTCAATCTCAATTTGTGGACTTACTTTACTTTCCTCAACTGGATGCCTCAAGCTTTGAAGATGAGTGAAACCGAACTCATCAACCATGCTGGACTTGATTCTGCTGTTTTCCTCAGAATTTACACTCTCGGGTAGATGATATATTTTTCTTTGTTCTTGGCTTTCTTTTGGTGTTATAAAATGTGGGTATTGTTTGTTTCATGAAAATAATTGTGGAATTTGGACAGTATATTGCGTAGTTTGTTTTTCGATGTTTTCTTGGTTCTGGGTGCTGTTTGTTTGTGGAGAATAATCTGTGGATAGTTCACTTTATGGGGGTAGTCAATTGTTAGTCAATTTTCCAATTATCTATTAGGCCTTGGATAGTGTTGCTTTGGTCTTTGTTTGGTGGTTGGTAAAATTGGACTTTTTAATGGTTTCCTTAGATTTAGTTCCCTGCTTAGAGTAACTTTCTAGGGTAGTGAGTTTGTAGTTGTATATTTTATGAAAAACTATCTTCGTCTGTTTTTACATCTTAGTGTCATATAATGTAAAGTGTGCTGGGGTGAATTTTCATTTGTAGATATATCAAATGATTGGAAGCTCAAGCCCTATGAAACTTCTGACTATTTCTGCTTTTCTTTCTTGTCAGCTTAAAGATCTTTGTGCCCATAACTATTGTGGCACTTCTGGTTCTAATTCCAATCAATGCATCGGGTGGAACACTGTTTTTCCTCCGCAAAGATTTGGTTGTTAGCAACATCGATAAGCTTTCAATATCAAATGTTCATCCGAAATCACTTAGGTAAGTTTTCCTCTCTCACAGGAATATGTGAATTCAGTAAACGTAAATCATATATTATCAACATCCATGCTGCATGACGAGAAAAGAGTGATGATTACGAGCGCTAGTTGCACAGTAGTAATGTGGTTGCTTTTCTTCTTCTATTGCTGAACTTTTTTAACTTGGTGTATCACCATCAGTTAAGAGACGGGGCAAGTGTTGACCTTTTGGATTCTACAAAGGAGTAGACAATATGTCATATATACATGTCCGTCAATGATTTCCCTATTGGTAGCTTGGAATTTAAAATTTTGTAAACTTACTATTTACAACTTTTGAGCTAGAGTGGAGTTTCTTTGTTGCTTCTACTTAGCCAGGGGAGATACAATAACATTTTGCATGCTAGTTTCTTCTTTCACTCTTCGTCCTTTCTTTCTCATTGCCTATTAAAAAAAAATCCTTTCTTTATATCCAATTCTGTCTTGTGAAAAGTGCCTTTAACTGAATTTCAGGTTTTTCGTTCACATAGGATTGGAATATTTGTTCACATTCTGGACTTGTTTTCTACTCTACAAGGAATATGGTAGAGTAGCATCAATGCGGTTGGACTTTTTGGCTTCTCAACGCAGGCGTGCAGCACAATTCACCGTGAGTTGAGCTTTGATGTGCTAGAACAGTGTTACTAATTGAAAAATATAATGCAGTTGTCTTTCATTCAGTGATGCAGTCCTAATGTTTATATGGTTTATTGTCATAAATTATTTGATCTCTACGCCCTGTCAATGCTTGCAATCAAACCTCCTGTATGTTCTTTGGAGTTATGAATCTTCTTTAAGCACATTCTAATCGTTTTATTTGGTGGAATGAAAATCCAGTCACTACATATACCAATCCTAGATATTGCTCAAATGTTAAAACAAGAGCGTCCTCTTACCCAATGCATTGGTGTCTTGGGATGTAGTGAAAATTCTCTTGTTTCTGTTTTCTAAATGGCCTAGCACAGAGCTGAAACGCTGTAAATCTCTAGCCTTTTATTGACAATATAAGGTTGGTATGTAGTGAAAATTCTCTTGTTTCTGTTTTCTAAATGGCCTAGCACAGAGCTGAAATGCTGTAAATCTCTAGCCTTTTTATTGACAATATAAGGTTATCCCCCTGTGCAATAGTTCAAGCTTTCAGATGAGTTCTTGCTGTTGGTTGATAGGGAAATTTGATTTACTATATCATGTTTGTCAAGGTTTAAGGCTGGTGTAGTTTACTCGAACCGCGACTTCTAGCTCTTGAAGTTAAATGTGATTGATGTTTGCTGGGGCCTGGGGGGAATATGAACTCAAATGAGATAACTAGTTTATTCCAAAAAATACCTCTATAATTATATGCACACCCATCATTTGCATAGGCCGGTGTTAGATTGCACTCACTCACATCCATCATGCTTACCAAATTCATGTTAATTGGATGTAGAGTATGCCTTATTAGAGTTATAGTACAAGGGGCATAAGTGTATCAATCATTGGTTGTCTGATCAACTATGGTTTGCTCCGTTTGTGGGCCTTCATGAATTTGTCAGTTATTTCCTGCTAAGTACTCTCCAGCCTTAACACATCACCTAGGTTTTCTATAATGTGTACTCAAGAAGGTTATAACGCGTTGTAGAAACAAACAACAATATGTTTAATACTACTTGCTACCAGTGCACCTGTCTATGTACTTGCATCTTGATGGTAATATATCTTCTCTCTTGGTTCTCTGCAAAAATTGATTCAGGTTATGCTAGAACTGATGTAGTTGCTATGCTGGCATAAATCCGTTACTTGTGGGGTTATCTGTACCTTCTCCATCTCCATTTATCCAATTCACGTTCCCTTCACTCGCTGAAAAGCAGGTTAACAAGATTTTGATGCAAAATCTGATTTGGGCATTGCTGAAAGGATGCAGAATGCTGCAAAACTGAATACATGTTCTGGGGGACTGTTTTTGCTTGTTTGCGTCAGTAATTTGCTACAGTGTATACCTATGGCCAATGTTGCTATTTGTTCCTGAATTTGGAAAACTGTGATCTTCTATTGCAAAACAAATTATGTTTTGAGTATTTTTTAGGTTTTATATTCTTGAATCTGTGTGATCCATAGGTATTGGTCAGGAATGTACCGCACGTTTCTGGTCGCTCAATATCTGATAGTGTGGACAACTTCTTCAAAACAAATCACCCTGATCACTATCTCTGTCACCAGGTGATATGGAACTTCTATTGGTGTTTCTTCTGTGATCTTGTCCATTTTTCAGGAATGTCATGTCATTCTTTTTATATCCTTTATCCAGGCTGTCTACAATGCCAACAAGTTTGCCAAACTTGTGAGAAAAAGAGAGAGGATCCAAAACTGGCTGGACTACAACCAGCTTAAGTTCGAAAGACATCCAGACAAAAGGCCAACGAAGAAGGTAGCTCATTTTATGTGATAACCTGTATTTTATTTGTGTGCGAGCCTGTGAGGTTAATTTTTAGGTTTAAAAAAAATTTGGGAGATGCTGCTCTAAGAAGAAGTGAGCAAGTGTACCGATAATTGGAGTGAGGAGGATTATTGCTTTTATGAGAGAGAGCAGTGGGATGGGATTAGGTAAGAATTGCAGGCAAATATGGTATTGTTGGCTTTGTTAGTTGAACTTAAAAGGAGGAAGAAACCAATGTTATAAACATCCATATTCGGGTGGTGTTGAGTCTGTTGACCATAGGTTGACGGAATACTTGGTCATGAGAATCAGTGGCCTTTTGGCCGAGAAATTTGATACTTGATGGTAGATTACGATCAAGGAGATCAATGGAAATAATTGGGAATCGTTAATATTATGTAGTATATATGAAATGTGGCTGGATGCCACAAAACAAGTGGGCTCGGCTAATAGTCCGCAAGATACATGTCGGAAAGTCAAAGAGAGCTTGGTTGAGGGGTTGAGGCTCGTGTTTGTGTACGAAGGAAGACTGGGTACGAGGTCCCGTAGGATTAATCCAGTTATGTTGTTGATTCAGCTAATTCCATCGGTTTTGATCTCTTATTCTGTCATATTGTCTACTTCCTTCATAATTGGAGATTTAGGTAGGGGACGGCTTAGTGGTGGCCGAATGGAATAGTGGAAAAAGATTACTCCCTGGATATAGATATTTTTTGAAGTCCTTATATTGAGGTTTTAGGGTTCATCAACTGTAGACTTTGGATATTTATTAGTTTACAGTGTTGTAAAATTTCGGGGTCTTCACATTTTATCTTGTGAAATCATATAGACCTAATTTGTTGACAAAGAAAGAAATAGACAGAATTTCATAAGCCAATTCCGATGTTATTGAACATTTATGTTTCACGTGTCTGGAATTTTGGTTCTAATATCCTGTAATCTTTTACTTTCAGAGAGGATTCCTTGGGCTTTGTGGTGAAAAAGTTGATGCCATTGAGTTCTACAAAAAGCAGATCAATGATCTTGATAGAAGAGTAAGTTGAGCATGCTACTTCATCAAAAGCTATCCATCTCTTGTACCTTTATCCATCATTTCGTCCTGGTTCAAACCGACAATGTTTCTTTGAATTATGGCCCTTTTTGTTTGTCCGGATTAAAACCCTTAGTACACTAAATCCAAGGAGACCACAACAAAATGTGGGACATATAATGTAACGTGGCATGTGGACATGTGGTGTTGCTAATGCCTTGACTTTTAGTCAAATGGGACTAGTTATTCTTTGGGGCCAGGTTAATCCGGTCAAACAAACAGGGCCTAAGTGTTTAACTCATTCTCCCTTGTAAGTCCGTAACAGTAATTTTTTCATACTTTTGCTAGTTAACAATGGAGCGCCAGAGAATTCTGAAGGATCCAAAGTCTATTATGCCGGCTGCATTTGTTTCATTCAACTCAAGGTGGGGTGCTGCTGTATGTGCACAAACTCAGCAAAGCAAGAACCCAACACTCTGGTTGACAAATTGGGCCCCTGAACCCCGTGACGTATACTGGAAGAACCTAGCAATCCCCTTTGTTTCTCTTAGCGTCAGAAAGCTAGTGATATCATTGTCCGTATTCGCTTTGGTGTTCTTTTACATGATACCCATTGCTTTCGTGCAATCACTTGCGAATTTGGAGGGTCTTGAAAAAGTTGCGCCTTTTTTGAGATCTGTGATTGAAGTGTAAGTGAAATTTCTACTCTTTTTTATTTTTATTTTTTATTTTTACGTCTTAGGATCATGTCTTTCAACTTCTATATTGCACTTGATCAATATGGTGGCATGTTTCTCCAATGCACTGCCTTCCTGTTTCTATTACATATATTTAAGTATTTGGTCATCATTATAACAAAAATATCTTTTGGCAGGAAATTTGTGAAGTCATTCCTACAGGGATTTCTTCCTGGTCTAGCTCTCAAAATCTTCTTATATATTCTTCCTACAGTTTTGATGATTATGTCAAAAATTGAGGGACACGTGGCATTGTCAGAACTAGAGCGAAGGGCATCAGCAAAATATTACTACTTTATGTTGGTGAATGTTTTCTTGGGTAGCATTGTGACTGGAACAGCTTTCGAGCAACTTCATGCATTCCTTCACCAAGCGCCCACCCAGTAATGTCCCAGATCCCTATTCTACGCTGTAATAATAGTTTTTATAATTTGTCTTTGTATTGCTTTCCATGTTTGATCCAGGTGTTTTGTTCTGCATTCTGTTCTAGGTCTCTTGGTGAATTGTTAGAATTTTTTTACGGGTCTATTTTATATTATTATTTTCAAGTGGCAGTCTTGGTCTTGGTCTAGGTACAACTTGCTGTAAGGCAGCACTCCTTGGTACTTGCCTGAATGTTTGTAATTAAAAAACTGGTGTAAATAGATTGAAAAGTTCTCTAGGCAATCATTGTGGGCGATAAGTATCTGCAGTATTGTCACAGTATGAGTTTCCTCAGCTTATTATCGGTAATGACTAATGAGGTACCTATTAAAAAGTAATGAGGGAATGATTTGCTTTCATATGAGTTGTTTCCTGCCTCACCAAATGTTGTTGCTTAAGTACCAATTTCAGCAACGTTAAACTTCTCTGTTTGATATTCAACTTCTCTGTTTGATATTGTTTTGCATACCATCATTATAATGCTTGGGTATATATCATTATAATGCTTGGGTATATCTTTACGAGTGCTTGCAGAGTTTTGGCAACTAGGGAATTAAATTCATAGGTCGGAAAAGGCTAGTGATTTTTCAACAATGTTTCCGAAGGAGATTATGTTGAATTCTGGTAGTGATTTTTGGGTTAGAGTTTTGTTGGGAATTAAAACCAAACCAAACCAAACCAAACCGAGCTTTTGGTCCCAATCAATTGGGGTCCAGCTGCATGAATAGGTTTTCTCTGTCAAGGACGTTGTGTTCCATAATCAGATTCATGTCATAAGGATCTAACACGGGTTTTTACATGCCGGCTGTCAGCTACCTAACACACAATACGCTTGTGTTATCTGGGCTTGGGACTGGCTGGATGCATGAGTCGCCTTGGATTGGAGAACACCTCTGTGATATGAATTTAAAATGGCAAAACTTGTACAGTATGTTTCGTTGTTTCCTCAAAGTAAATGAAGTGGTGTGTGAAAAATAGTACAAGTTTCGCCCCATACAATGAAAAAGAACAAGTTTTGCAAAGCAAATATCAACTCAATGAAGAATGGAGCTCAGCTTTAACTTCGGTGGATCTTTGTTTCTGTACTCTATTCTTTGGATACTATGTGACTATTGTTAGTTATAACCCGTATTTCATTGTAGGATTCCTCGAACCATTGGAGTTTCAATACCAATGAAGGCTACTTTCTTTATCACATATATAATGGTTGATGGTTGGGCTGGCATCGCAAGTGAGATTCTCAGGTTGAAGCCTTTGGTTATTTTTCACCTTAAGAACATGTTGGTGGTGAAAACTGAAAGGGATAGAGTGAAGGCTATGAACCCTGGGAGTGTGGATTTTCCAGAGACTCTTCCAAGCCTTCAACTTTACTTCCTTCTAGGAATTGTATACGCTGTGGTTACGCCAATCCTCCTTCCTTTCATACTAGTATTCTTTGCCTTGGCGTACCTTGTTTATCGTCATCAGGTTAGTTACTCTCTGAATTTAGTACGGTCAATCTTTAAAAGTGAGCATCTAACATAGTAAGACGAGTTTGTCATAAATCGTAACTCGTTATTCATTACCAAAATTGTGGTCCTATGCTTTGATTTGGGCAATATTATGCCTAGAATATCATAACATAAAAGGAATCACTAAGGATGGGTCAGGGAAGTTGATGCAATGGAGGTTGTATAAGCACATACTCCTTCTGTCCCCAATTGTTGGTCGTTCTTGGGTAGCCATGTCAACGCTTGGATAAAATAATAATGTATATTTGTAAGCAATTTTGGATTTTTTTTACACCTTTCAAAAGATCTCAATTAGAACTTCTAATTTGGCGAAAGAGATTGAGTATGCTACTCTTCGATTGGAATGTGGGCACAAATACCCTAGAAAACACAATTGGCCAATTCGAGACGGAATTGTTATTCTGAAATTCTAGGAAGTAATGATCGAATTTTACTGCTAGGTTTTCAATTATCAACTAATGCTGAATAAAACCATGTCTGTTATTTCCCAAAAAAAATAAATACAAAGAAAACATGGTTGCATTGACCAAATAAGTTGGTGTCAGTTGTTTTGCTCCCTAGGGTTAAATGATTCAAAGGTCTTACCATCATGTTGAACAAAAGAATGGATATTCTGAGGCTATATTATTACAGTGTGTATATGCTGCGATTCCCACAACACTTCTTGCTTAGGTTTTGTACTCTGCTTGATCGCGCAGGTAATTAATGTGTACAATCAACAATATGAGAGTGCTGCTGCATTTTGGCCACACGTTCACAGCCGGATAATAGCAAGCTTGTTGATATCTCAGCTTCTGTTGTTGGGTCTGCTCAGCACAAAAAAGGCTGCAAATTCCACTCCTTTGCTTGTTGCTTTACCTATATTGACTTTATCGTTCCACAAGTACTGCAAAAATCGCTTTGAGCCGGCATTCAGAAAGTACCCCCTTGAGGTAAAGCTCCAATCTGGTTGTGGAAAACACTAGAAAAGGTTTATTTTTTTCGTGCTACATCTAGCCTCGATGAAACCCTTATCAGTAGCAATACTTCCTTTCTCATGGTATAATCTGAGATTGCTAACTTCGGCTATACATGCACATGGCTTTTTAGATTTCAGCAAATCCACATTGCTTCTTTTTTCGTGATTCCTCCTTTATCAATTTCCATTTTATTTCACAAAGACATGGCTTTTTAGATTTGTGAAGCCATTGAGTTCTTATGCTCTCTTTTTCCTCCACAAATCGCTTCACAAATTTAAGATCCAAACACAGCCAAGTGTTTCGGAAAATCTGAAATGATGTGTACTTGACTTTGTTGCAATATTTTTTTTTGCGATGGTAGCTTGGAACATTGAGGTCATGCCCCAAGGTAACATAAAAAATAAAAAGGGTATGTGCGAAGCAAAACTCAGTACCAACATAATTTATCTTGCATAAATTTTCAGAGATCATATTCTTGTCTTGTAAAATTTATGAGCTCTGTAATCCTAAATTCCTAAAGAGCTTTTTAATTTGCTTACCTTTGGTAATGAAAGAATCAAAGTACTGACAGAATTGTCTTTCTTCTTTTTCCTCCTCTTTAGGAAGCCGTGGCAAAGGATATAGAGGACCGTAACTCTGAATCAGACGTCAATCTGAAAGCTTACCTGACCGATGCATACTTGCACCCAATCTTCCACTCTTTCGAAGAAGTCGAGCTAACTGAGGTTAGAGTTGACAAGAACCAGACACAAATCCCCAGTACCTCGGTGGACAGATCCCACAATCATGTTCCGAGTCCTTCAGCAAGCGAATTAAGTTCCCCCTCTCCACCGCACCATGCCTATAACTACGAAAATCAACCTCCCCATACGGTGATCCACCAGTACAAATTTGACCAGCAGAACTATCCTGTCAACCACTACGAAGTTGAGCAGCAGCAGCAGCCGTATGATGTGTTTCATTATGGAGCCGAGTCGTCCTCTAATGGCTATCGGTATTGAAGTTAACCTTGGTTTCACAGAATTCTAACCATTGTTTGGAATATTAGGAAGGTTGTCTAACAAAGTTGTGCTCATTTGAGGAGTTGTTATTGGTTGCTACTTGCTAGTGCACAGATGTGAATGGGTTTTTTTTTTTTTTTGGCTTTCTTTGAAATCTGGTAATTTGTGGTGCAGTCTTTTTTCAGATTCGTGATGTCAGTCACATATGTGAGAAACACATTTGTTGGAGTTTTTTTTTGTCAGGGACACTGTAAATTATCAATTGCTTAACCTATCCTTGTTGGCTCCTTTTTGGCAATATAACCAAGGGCATTACTGGAAATTGAAACTCAAGCTGTCATCGTATATTATAGGTGCATGTAAACTGATCCGAAATCATTAGAAATCAAAGAAAGTGATGCCATTGCATTGTCTATGAAATGAAAAGGGTGGAACTTTAAGCTGACTTTAACTATGCGCAAAGTTTGAACTCGATTATTAATTTAAATTTTTTTTTTTTTGGTCAATCTGTACTAGATTAGTTCCTTTTGTCAATCTGGACTAGGTTAATTGAATCGACATATCTCTGTCTTTTTTTATTTTTTTTTGTTGGGTCAAATTGTTTTAGTGAGATGATGAATTGAAAGGGTAAATAATTATGATCAAAAGTTAAAATAGTAATATGGATGAAAAAAAGATTACAAGTTGACTTATTTTTACCATGGTAATGTAAAAAAACGAAGACTTATTTTTAATTTTTTAAAACAAAATACATTTTGCGCTCAAATTCAAATATAGTGAAAAATACAGTAAGATATTTGATAAAGAGTTCGGTGTATGGTCATTGAGATTTTAACCGAGTATTAGATTCGACGTATCTCTGTCTTGACTAGTGAGCAATTGTGTTATGATCCAATGCTCCAACAGCATAAAATAGTACTCCATTAGGCAGACCTTGTCCAAACTATAAAAAGGTTTTATTATTACATTCATGCTCAAAATCGTTTATTTTGCTTTGCTCGTCGAGTTTGATATTAATGTGTAAAGTAAAATTGATCCGACATCGGCACTGAAATGAATGAAACAAATTGTTAGAAAAAACATACCGACGGTGATGATTTTTAAGAATAATCTTCAAGAAAATATTTTTATTTTTCTGGTGACCAACATCCGACCAATTGCATTTTTTTTTTCCAAGAAAATATTTGTTCGGTTCCCAATTGTAAGAAGTTTTCACAGAAATCTGTTTTGAGTTCTTTTTGAAATTTAAAAGTGATTGGCCAAGATGTTGACTGGATTGAAGTTTTATTGTTATTTTTGTCAATGGATTTTGGTAAGCAAAAAGCATAATAAAGGGTAGTAGTTGGGGTTAAATGTGGAGCCCATTTCCAAAAAAGTGTTTTCCATCCAATCAAATGTGAGTGTGTGGAGACGACGGCTGTGTTTGGATGTGTTTTGAAAAGAAATTTTTGAGAAGAATTTTTGAGATAATGTTTGGTTGAGTTTTTGAAATGAGGATAATGAGGAAATGATTGGAGAGAGATAGAGAGAGAAATGAGAATAATGAGTAGAGAAAGGAATGTAAGTAATAATTGAAAAAAACAAGAATCTTTTTGAATTTTTTTTTTGAAAAGGGGGAAAAAAGGAAACCAAATAAGGCCAATGTGAGGGGTTGAGTTTGCCGGATATCTGAAATCGAGTTCATCGTTGTGATGAGTTTTTGTTCTAGTTTGCCGGAACCGGAAAACCGAAGTCGTTGAAAACGAGTTTTGATCGTAGGGTCAGATTCGACCTGACCGGACGAACATAGTGGTGTGGTCTTGCCGGAGAGAAGAGATTGGAAGACGCCAGACATGCGAGATACATGTGGCGCTTGGAAGGAGAATGAGATCTACTCTCAACGTGGATAACACGCAACCAGGGGAGTCACGCGGGGGCACGTGCCCCCACTGACCCGCACAAAACTAAAAAAAAATGTATTCATATTATATACTCCATTTAGTATAATTATGCAATATAATGCTATATTTAAGGGGTGTGTCACTAACTTGGTTTTTTATGTGAGAACTCGTAATATGCGTTGGCTTTATGTGATTTTTTATGTGATGTATTGTGAGGGGATGATCTGTCTCGAAAAGCGCAATAAACTGGCTTTTGACTTTTTGAGTTAGTGGAACGGGGCCTTAACATATACACTCATATATATCTCAAAATAAAAAAGTAGAATTAATTCTGTGCTCATTTTCTGTTCTTTTTTTTATTTATAAAATGTATGCATTATAAATATTATAGTCCATAATAAATGTCTTAATTTAGCAAGACCAATGATTAGAAAAAAATTTAAACGATTATAATTAATAAAGTGCCCCCGTTAGATTGGATTCCTGTGTCCGCCACTGCACGCAACTGATAAAATGGGTATTGGGTTGATAAAATAGGGTATAAATTGGATTTTGTCATAGAGATGCTCACAACGCAATTTGAGTTTTTGGCTTTTTCCTCAAATTTTGACCCAATTCAAGTGAAAAAAAAGTAAGGGCGGGAGATGTTGAGCAATTATCTACATCAATGATCAATCGTAACACACTATCCGTCATCTTGTTTTCCAATATTTCAATATAATAATTATGGTCTCGCAATTTTTACCGATGAAATCAAATTTGAAATACCACGTGACGATGCTCCAAGAACAAAAATAATTCTTCCCCAAAAAAATTGTGTTTGGATGGGTTTTGAAAAGAAATTTTTGAGAAGAATTATTGAGACAGTATTTGGTTGAGTTTTTGAAAATGGGAATAATGAGTTAATGATTGGAGAGATAGAGAGAGAATGAAAATGATGAGGTAATGAGTAGAGAAATAAATATAAAAAATAATTGGATAAAGAGAGAATCTTTTTTAAAATTTTTTTGAAAATGAGAAAAAAAGAAAACCAAACAAAGCCATAACTGTCAACTTCTAAAGTTCCCGCGAGAATTTGTCCTACTAGAGAGAGAGAGAGATGGAGAGAGAGTCATCTTCTTTTTGCTTCAAATAGCCATTCATGTCCACACAAATAAAAAATTCCTCACCCACCCCACCTGACCAAAATGGAGAATAATTTGAAGCAAAAAAATCGCCACTCTCTCCCCTTCACTCTCCTCCCATGGCTGCCCCCTCCGCTGTTCCCAATAACCCTCCTCTCTCTTTTACCAATCACCACCGTTCTACAATTTTCTCACTCAATCGTCTCAGCTTCCCCAATAAACATTCCACTAAAATCCATACAAAGCCATTCTCAGTTGCTTTCAATGGCGTTGGTATCTCACTTAGCCACCGAAATTCACTCGAAACTGTGATACCCACTAGAGCATTCGGACCAAATTCCCGATTCTTGCAATTGGGTTCTCACTCTAGTCGGCGAGTTCAGGCGAAATCCATAGGTTCAGACGGTGGTTCTGCTTCCACAAGCCTTCAAACTGTAATCTACATTTTTCCCACTTCTTCCCTGATAGTGACTTTGTTGTTTGCATTTTTGTTCGTCTTTTTTGAATATACTTGTAAGATTTGCGCAAGGTTTTTTGGATCAAGGTTTGTTTTCATGAGTCTAAAAAGTGAAAAGTTACATTCAAAAGCCAAAAAAATCATTGACCCAATTTTTTTGACGAAAAACTAAACAAAAGATTACTAGAAGTAAATACTACCATCTGTCTCCAAGACTAATTAATTTAGGCCAAACACATACTAAGGGTGAGTTTCCGAGTAGATAAAATGAGATTTTTGATTTTATGGAGTTTATCAAAGTGTGATAAAATCACATGTTTGTCTCACTTGATAAAATCTACACTTGATTTTAGTTGATTTTTGTCAAAAAGTGATAAAATCTCTTGCTAAGCTTTTATCAAGTGAGGAAGTTTCTAGATAAAATCTGAGATTTTATCTCATAAAATCTACTCGGAAACTTATTCCTCTGTACATTTTGTGTTCTGTTGTCGTGTGATTGTTTTGTTTTCGCGGTGTTCTTGCAAAACAGTTTGAATGGTTGGTTTTGATGGGTTCTATATTTGTGCCTATTAGGTGTTCGGTGTAATGCATTTGCTTGTCTCGCTTGGGATTATACTCGCAATGGATAAGGTCTTGAAGAAGGCATTTGTGGCAGCTGCTATTAAGTTCCCAAGCGCCCTTTTTGGGATGTTTTGTGTATTCACCGTTCTCATGGTTCTTGATTCTACTGTCCCCGCGGCTGCCATAAGTTTGATGAACTTCTTCGAGCCCGCGCTTTTGTTTATCCAGAGGTGGCTTCCGTTGTTCTATGTTCCTTCATTAGTAGTTTTGCCTCTTGCTGTTAAAGATATCCCTGCCGCTTCTGGGGTTAAGATCTGTTTCATAATAGGTATGTAAAGTAGTGAAAACTGAATTGCTGTGAATACATAATTGTACGGAGCATTTTTACAATCTTGACTTCTGTAGTGCAAAGTGAAACTTCTTGTAATATGTTATACGGTTTTGGAAAAACTTATTTGTGTAAGATTACTATTTACTTGTCCCTACGAAATAGCATGAACAACAATTAAAATACATCCACGCTCCAAAATTTACCAAGTCGACTGCCCCTGCATTTTACTTGCCATTTATCGTTAATTCAGTAGATTGCTTCAACCCATTCACATTATTGTCACTGTCAATTGACTCAATTCCAATGGCTGCCAACCATATCACTTCGATCACCCAAACTTGCAAAGCCTATACACTGCAGGGTTTTACCATCACATCACCTGTCTTGTCTTACGCCTATATCTCTTGCCTCATCAGTGCCTCCTTTATTTCCTTCAGCAATTTTCTGAGTATTTTCTGAGAGCAGCAGATTAATGTGCAGTTTCTTTCCTTATTCCTTGTTGTAGCATTTAGGAATATGGTTTTACCGAGGATTAAGAATAAAAACCAGTTTTTTTTGCCTCCATTTGCCTTGCTGCTATTCTTCAACTTAACGAATTCCTTATTCCAGTCTTCCAGCTACTTGGTAAATCTCCTATATGGACTCCTGTTTCACAACTCAGCTCTGCCTAGATCTGTTTCCAAATGTTGGTCAAGCAAAGTCTTAATAAGGCTTCTTAAAATTTGGAAAAAGCCAAGGTGCTGTAGGGTCATGACGTTGCTCTGGACCCATATGTGCTCAATGTTAAGTTACCAATTGTCCCAAAAGCTTAAGCTGTTAGGAAAGGGGCCCAATAATGTACATCAAGGGGAGAAGCAGAATGCAAATGAGGAACAAATGCAAACGGAGAGACTTGAATCCAACCTCTCCCAACCTGAGCTCTGATTGTCCCAAAAGCTTAAGCTGTTAGGAAATGGGTCCTACAATGTACATCATGCTATTCAACACTCCGGACTTTTACTTATTGGTGTGGTTCTTAACCTAAAAAGTCCTCATTCACAGGTTTGTCCCCTGAATCGTATTGCACATCAGAGAATGCAGTTATGAAGACTTTTATACCCCATAATCACTCATTTCAATGATATATGTAATACAACTGCCATTAGTGTCTATTTAAGGAACAAAACCCAATTCGAATTGTTCAATTTGATTATCCTGCCACAGGAAAGAAAAACGAAGTAATCTCGTGGTTGGTGGAGGTTTTAGATATCAATGCTTGAACTCTGTCAGTTTTAGTAGAAAATTCAGCCAAAGTCTCCCCATCTAACTTCAGCTTTTCAATAAAGAATGCGTAAGGCAAACCATGGTTCCATTCAGGAAAGACTTAAATATATAAAAACTGTATTTCATCTTGCAAACCTCTCCCTGCTTGTGTGATGCAAGCCCATTTTTCATTTGAAAGTTATGCAACTGTTCCTCGTGTCTTGCAGTTGCAGGCTGGCTGGCTTCGCTCTCTGTTGCTGGGTTTGCAGCTATAGCCGTGAGAAAGATGGTAAAAACAGAAATGATACCTGCTGAGCCCATGTCAAAACCACCTCCTTTTTCTTCTTTAGAGATACGGACCTGGAGTGGTATTTTCCTTGTGTCATTTGTTGCTGCACTTTTATACCCTACAGCACTCGGAACAAACGCTAGAACATGCCTTCCATTTCTACTTGCTTCTACTGTGCTCGGCTATATGGTTGGTTCTGGGTAAAATACAGTTTCTCATTTTAGCAGATCTAGTGTATAACATTGTTGTGGAAGTACGATTATTTCTTTTCAATCTAAAAATAATCGTACTTCCACAATAATCATACTTCCATAATTATTTTGGTCTCTTGCTTGGAAGTTTCACTTCATCACCTCATTAAATTTCGTCTTTCAGGTTGCCATCTGATCTGAAAAAGGTCTTCCATCCAATTATTTGCTGTGCACTATCTGCGGATATAGCAGCTTTGGCTTTTGCTTACCTTTCCAACTCTGGAATTGATCCTGTTCTAGGTACAAATTCAAGTTGAAACCGAGACTTCTAGGTTTTGTTTTAATGGATGTGCTTCTTTTGGTTGCGAAAAGAAAGTGGAATGATTTAAACGGAATCTTACCATAGCTATTCCATGTTGGAAAGATGTTCAGAGTTTGTATATTATTTGAAGTGTTGCATGTTTTCAAAATGGTTTAGAGAAAGCTGTGACCTGCCTTATTGAACATATCGACATTGGAAAGTGAGGAACAAGTAAAGGCTTGATTTATTGCCAACCAATTAGCTAAATTTGCCACAATGCATGTGCCGGGCACTGCAAGTGGGTGCGCGCTATACACCGAGGCACCATGCACACTTACACTCGTGCAGCACAATGTGGCGTTATTACTGGCAGTCGCATAGTGGATATGTACTATCAATATTAATGTGTGGTAGTAATCATTATTAGGATGCGATGAGTCGCTTGAGCAGAGGATAAAGAGGTGCGAACCGTGCGATGTACTGTCTAAACGTAAAGGCTGTGACCACGTGTTCAGAACTAAAACCTGAAATGGTTGTAACTTGATTGTGAGGCATTTACTAGGTTCCTAAATAGCTAAATGACGGTTCTAAATAAGGAAATTCGTGTCTGTTGGATATGCTGAAGCCATTTTTGTGCATATATCTTTTGGACATATATCAAAGTTAAGTTCATCTATTGGTAAACGGATATCTTATTTTTATGGGTATGAATGAACGCTCCAGCTGACCTCCAGTATTGTTTTCTGAGCTGTGAGAAAAAATAGATTCATATACCATGGTAACTCTAGCTGGTATATGAGTTCCGTCAATCTACAGCTGTTTCTGGACTAATAAGCAGCTTCATGTTAAGTTTGAAGCGGACCAAGACAGAAATTAAACTTCATTCGATGACTGAAAATTTATGTTCATTGCTTTCACCCTAACAATAATACATACACATCCAAATCCTGGTTTCTATCCTTCTCGTTTTTTAGGACTCATATCTTATGACTTCATTGACTGTTGTATAAAATGATTATCTTGGTTACTGTCTACGTAATGATCTCTTTTAACTTATGCAGGATATTACCTAACAAAAGTCTCTTCAAACCCTGGAGCTGGTGACATTCTAATGGGATTTTTGGGATCAGTCATTATATCTTTTGCCTTCTCCATGTTCAAACAGAGAAAGGTAACTGATTAGTATTAACATTTTATTTCTCTTGTTTTCAGAAGCTTAAGACAGGTTTAGATTTCGTTTAACACTTCTATGAGATTTGCATTTTTGTTAAGGAGAACCCCCCTGTTCTACTTCTACCTACCACTGCACGCCTGCACCTATTAACCTTGAGATTATGGGTTCAATCCTGAGGGCAGTCCCTTAATTTATATAATGCCAAATGTTAGGTCTGTACGAAATGTACCCCTCCAGTCCCCGATTAGTGTGAACTAATGCAAGTGTTGTTTTTGTTCTTTGCTTTTCCATGACAATAGCTGAGGACAAGAAGATCTAGTTTTTGTTAGATATCATAGTCACCATCCATCACCAGCCTAGTTAGCAAGTAATAGTTGTGTGGATAGCAACCAACCTCCAGAAAGGTCAATGGTAAATTGTAATAAAAGGCATACAAGTTTGTAAGAAAGAATTAAGGCCCTGCTTCTTTTGTGCCCGTTTTGCTCATTTGTGCCTGTTAATAACAAATATAGCTCAGATTTACGCGTCATTAAGGTGCTTACTGTAAAGCCAAGTCCCACATCGCCTGGGTACCAAAGTAATATGAAATATATAACCGGGAGGGCACCCTCACTTCAGCTAGCGTTTGGGGTTGAGTTCTATCCAACATCGTATAACAGCGTACCAGAGATGGGTAGGGTGCGTATCTCTGGCCTGCACGCAGTAGGTGCTGCCGAGTGAGCACACTGTGCCCGAGGGAGGGTGTAAAGGGAAGGCCCACATCGCCTGGGTACCAAAGTAATATGAAACATATAAGCGTGAGGGCACCCTCACTTCATAAGCTAGCTTTTGGGGTTGACTTCTACCCAAGATCGTGTAACATTTACCTCATGTTATTATAGAGCGCCAATTTCAGGACTATCATTATTCTTACTGTAAGTAGATATGAAGGTCTTTTGTGCAGTGATATCGGGTACTGTTTACTGTTTCAGCTTGTCAAGAGGCATTCAGCTGAAATTTTCACATCAGTCATCATTTCAACTGTATTCTCATTGTATTCAACCGCTCTCCTTGGACGTCTGCTTGGGTTGGAACCATCTTTAACCATTTCAATTCTACCCAGATGTATAACAGTGGCGCTAGCCCTGAGCATTGTGTCCTTGTTTGGAGGTCAGTGACTAATTAAGCTCCTAGAATGGTATTGTAATATTTATGATCTTTTTCGTCTTAAGTAAATTGATAATGAAGTTGTTTGAAGCATAGCAGTGGATGTAATGCTTGTAATATGATCAACATTTCCTAATTTTATTGCTTTCTTTCCATGTTGGTTTTAGGTGCCAATTCGTCTCTCACAGCGGCTGTTGTTGTATTAACTGGTCTGGTTGGAGCAAACTTTGTGCAAGCAATGCTGGACAAACTTCGCTTCGATGATCCTATTGCTCGAGGCATTGCAACTGCATCTAGGTATGTGCCTTCTTCCCTGAGATGACGACTCCTTTTATTGAACAGTGTAGCCATCTGTGGATATGGTAGTTTGGAACAAATGCAACAAACTACTATTTGGGATTCAACAATCAGAAGATCTATACAAGAAAAGAGAGGAAATTATTATCTCTAGTTTCGTTCTAAAGAAAATAGGAAAGGAAACAATAGCCTCACATAGAAAGAATATTGCCAAAAAAGCGAAACAATACCAAAAAAATGGAAAAGGTTCTTATTTCATGCCGGTAGGGTTTACACTAGGCTCTTCCTGATTGTTTCAGTGCTCATGGACTGGGAACAGCAGCATTATCAGCAAAGGAACCTGAGGCTCTCCCGTTTTGTGCAATTGCTTATGCTCTGACTGGTATATTTGGTTCTCTTTTTTGCTCAATCCCTGCTGTCAGACAAAGTTTGCTTGCAGTTGTTGGTTAAAACAATCAGCCCCCTCAAATTTTACGGCTCATTTGTAAATTATTAGTTCCTTGGTTCGAGTTCCAGCATTGTAAAAAATGATTCTAGACACATGTTGATAAAAGAAAATCCTTGATGTTTATAGCTTTTATGATGTGTTGTTGGGAAGCGCTGTCGTTCATTTCATAGAAAGTGTTCTTTTGTTTGTGAAATATGCCTGAGAACAAAGTTTATAAATTGAGCTTTAGCGTTTGACAAAAGGATATTGGTTAACAGTTATTTCAACTTCAACAAATGCCGTCTTCTAGCTGTAATGATGTGAAAAATGCAGAATGACTACATTATCGACGTTTTATTTAAAATTTGTAGGACAGACAGTTGAATTGGTAACATCATTTTTTTTCATACTGATGCTGTGAATTCTGGTGCATGGTTGTTACGATTTCCCACGGTGATGTAAATGTTAGGAAAAATACGGCAAATAGAGAATTCCAAAGAACAAGTTCATTCCAAAAATCACAACAAAAAGATTACATAAATTAAATTGAAACGGAGCAACCGAGTCCTATGTGATACCACAGTCCTTGACGAAGATTCGCCGCCTACTGTGGGTGTTATAGGATTCACCGGAGTCTTTGTCCCACGATAAAACGGCTAAACCACAAATCGACGGAACACCACCGTAGACTGTCTTGGCGAACTTACTTCCGTCTGCCCCTCTCTCTCTCAAAGAACTGTATTTTCGAAAGTGAGTAATGGAGTGAAAGTCTTGTGTGATCCACAAGTCGGGAATGAGCAATTTATAGGCAAGCCAATAAAGTCAATAGGCAAGTCTTTGGCCAAGTCTTTTTCTTAGCTTCCAAGGTACAAGTCAATGGCCAAGTCCATGCCAAGTCAGTGCCCAAGTCAATAGCCTTGGCTTGCTAGGAACGAATGTGGAAAAGGCATCTCCGGATTAAATGAAGCCAATGAATCTCACCACAAGGACAATGAATCACAGGACTTTCTTTCCATTCGTCCTAATACAATGTGCATGTAATGGAACACGTCGGTTGCCTCGAGAGTCCCTCCGCATGCCCATTTTAATTTATTCCCAAATTGTAAAATTTGCAACAGTAAATTCTCTCAAGTTGCCACAAGGTTATGGACTTGCTAAGGTGGTTGCATATAGCCTAGGTTTCTTCGCAGGCCTAGTGCCTTAACTTCTCTAGAGTTTCCCCTTAAGTCGTTTGGAAAAAGTACTGGACTCAAATGGTCTCGCGTAATAAATGTGTGTGGGATTTACGTGTATGCGAAGGGTTATGTCCGGATAATTGTGTTCCTATCATTTTTAGTATGGTTATCGATTTTCTCATTTTATTTTGCCTGGGACAAGGGGGTTTCAGCGGTGCCCTAACTTCACTCTAGATTTTTTTTTTTTTCCATTCGATATACTCTAGATTAGTATGTAAGAGTTTTATTGGATACTGCTTAATATTAATACGTATGTAAGATTTTTATTGTAAATGTTTTGTATGTCACACTAGATTAAATCCATGTTATAAAATCTTTTACTCCCTCCGTTCCAAATTTTTTGTCCGGTCCGCAAAACGAGGACCTAAAAATAACAAGTCTTTTAAAAGAAAATTTTCTAAATTTTTTCATAAATTAAAAGTACTCGTTGATATCTAGTAACTTGTTTAAAAAAATTGAATTTTTCTTGAAAATTTATGTGTTATTTTTAAGTTCTCATTTTGCGGACTGGACAAAAATTTTGGGACGGAGGGAGTATTACAAAACAAAACGATTTTTTACAAAATGTTTAGGCAGACAAACAAGAGCAGCCCCAGCATATCCCCTGTTCGAACAAATTTTCCTGTAGGATTATAGCTATCAGATCATTTCTTTTTTTAGCGATATAGAGAATATTCTTCTAATAAATCTACATCTTTCTGTCCTCAAGTACTCCATTAGACAATCAAATATGAAAATGTCTCAGAATTGTGACTAACAATATGCGTATATTACATTTGTTGGAAGGGCAATTTATTTGTCGGTAGTGCATATCCTAAAACAGTTCAAAATTTTTAAAGTGAGATTTTATGAAATTGTTGGGAAACGAAAACCATGTAGTGCGGTGCCACACTACAATCCTGTAGTTCGGCATGGGAACTATCCATCGCGCAATCTATGATTTGATTTCATCTTGGCCCTTGCACATCTGAGTCGTTCATTAACAAAATGAAACTTGGACCAATAATTGCCGAGATCAATTGCTCGAATACCACACTACAATCCCTTGATCAAGATTCAAGGATCCCTCAAGATAACACCAATCACATTACATTTGGAGCACCACATTAATTTACTCCTAGAGTTCAACAATTTTTCTAGTACTAAGCACGTTTGCGTAAGAGGGATGGTTGAGGACAAAAATGTACAACTGTTGACTTCTCCAAGGAAAGAGTAAATAGCTACCCTAAAAAAAAATTCATTAAAAAGAATATATAGATAATCAACCCGGATCCTATCCGGACTCCTGGATTTTTGCCAAAATCCGCACTTTTGATTTAGGCCGTTGGATTTAATCCAACGGCTGGAGAGAGGGGGGACCGTTATTTGAAATCTCGCGGATCTTAACTGGGTAAAAACATACCCGGGTCATAACCGCACCCCCTTTGTACGCTTCTGATAACGTTGGAGAGAGAGAGAGAGAGATGACAGAGACGATCAATGAGAGGGACGAGAGAGACGATCGATGATGAAGGTTCAGAACGGTGACGAGAGAGACGATCGGTGATCAAATTACAAGCTAACTGAGCTACCCACAAAGAACCATCTAATTGGGGCACATTCTCCAGAACTTAATGGAAACAACATAGTCTGGAGAGTGTTGCAATCAGATATGAAAATTCCAACAACATAACAAAGTACAACAGATCATTTTGCACCAACTTAAATCCACGAAAACAACCCAACCACAATTTCACCTTTTATTCATCAAATTCAAGTGAAAATCAAACTTGTTATCAAATAACAAGTAACCCACAAAAGAACCGTCAAAATTAGGGCTAATTTAACTAAATAACTGGAATTGAAATTGGGTTTTATAAAAAATTAGGGTTTCACAAAATTGAAATCGAAACAAACAGAGAGAGATGGAGCAAACGTTATTAGAAAACCCAGAGTCCTTACTCTGACTCGAGTAAAAAATTGGTGGTTCAAACGTTATTAGAAAAACTAGGGTTTATCAGTCGAATCGAACCACAGAGAGAGAGCCAGAGAGAGGGGTGCCTGGTGGTGTGGAGTAAGATGGTGGAGGTGGTGCGTCGATGGCGGATCGAATCGATTGGAGTTTGGATCTGATGCGATCTTCTTCTTCTTCGTCGTTTTTCTTCTCTCTCCCTCTTCTCTCAACAAACGAGTAAAAATGAGAGGAGGCTCTGTACCCGTGTGAAAAAATGGACCGGATCCTCAACCCGCGAGTTCATTTTTTACCCGAATCACGACCCGCGTGGTTTTAAACGGCTATCTCTTTTCAGAGCCGTTGGATGAGATCCAACGGCTGAGGTTCGAAGTTCGGATTTTGTTAATTTCCAGGAGTCCGGATAGGATCCTCTCTGTGTGTATATATATATATATATATATATATATATATAGGAGGAGGATCTTATAAGGGCTCCCTTACATAAGCTTTATGTAAGAGATTTGTCGTTCGAGATTGAATTTCAATGATCCGAGACAATCCGACTGTTAAATGTGTTTAAAACATGTTTTTAAGGTCCAATCAGTTTTTGAAAAAACGCTATGTATAACATTTTTATCGAAAAATGTTTGGATCAAGCCCTTTCGGATATTTATTTTTTTAAGAATCTTCTCGTTAGACCTTAAAAACACATTCTAAACGCATCTAACGGTTCGGATTGTCGAAATTTAATCTCGAACGAAAAATCCCTTACATAAGCTATGTAAGGGAGCCCCTATAGGATCTTCTTCTTATATATATATATATATATATATATATATATATTTAAAAAAAGATCAAACAAATGACAATCCTCAATAAGCCTTGTCATTCCCAGGAAAATTCACACAACATGCTAACCGCGTATCCAAACTTAGCACGCAATTTAATCCACGACTATAACACTCCCGGTATATTATGCCTGGAGTTATACGGATGGGAGGACCATCATTTACAACCAAACAGAAACATGAGTATGGTGCCCAAAGAAGAAGATCAGGAAGAAAAAAAGTACTGAGGGAAGAAAGTACCAAAAGAAACCTTAAACGAAAGAATCCCTTAACACCGCGATCAATTGCAGCCCAATCGCATTTTGTACCAATGATATGTGTTGAAAGAAAGCAACAAAACTAGTAAGCATGAAGTGTGACTAACGTATGAGAACACACAAGGTCGGTCTTTCAATGGTTGAACAAAAAGATATGTGTCGAATGTAACAAGAAAAAGAACATATAATTATATACCACGTCAATCACTCTCTCGAAGGCAATCAACTACCTCAGTGATAAAAGGATGACAATGGGGGACGGAAGGAATATGATGAGGAGCTCAACAAACGGTAAACACCAAACATCTGAATGGGAACACGGCCCAGATTCATGCATCACTTCACTTGTTACCGCGGAAGTACATGTAAACTTTCTGCACAACAGAACAAGAAAGAGCTTAAGCAATCAACTATTCAAACCAAACACTCAAACGTGGATACATATCACACCAACACATTTCCGTACACGCCTTTGACTTTACTCTTCACGGTTAGATAAGCGTTATATAATATTTTGTTTCCTGTTTTTGAACTCGCATTAACAAGAACTAAATTCTTAAATTTAATTTGTGGTCGCCAAAGAGAGAATGAATCTATTTGATGTGTCACTACAAAAGTACCATAAAATATTATGAAGTATAATACGATGCTGGACCACAAGACGAGGACAGTTCTATTTATGAATAGTTGGAATCGTCAGATGATTAATTACTAGCACAATGGAGGAAAATAAATAAATCAAATGTGCCCTATTAAGCACATAATTAAGAGTTTTACAAGTGAAAAGACAATGTAAGTATTCTGTTGCTAACCTGAAGAACCCACAAGCTTAAAAGTGACTCCAAGCAAAATAAGCCAAATCCGATCAAGTAGAAAACCTGCAAGAAAACATAGAGACATTAGTTGTACAATAAATACAAGAAGTCAGTAGCAAGAAAAGAAAAAAAGAAAAAACACTTATGACCTTAATTCTGCACATCGTTTAAGGCATTCTAAGCACAATAATAAACGAAATCAAGTCATGTTGCCTTAGATGTTGTCCAGCATTACGAAAGGTTGCATGAATAGACAGAAACATGTTAGAAAGTGGGGCGAGAGGGAGAGAGAGGTAGCCGTGAAGAAAGGGGGAATGGGTTCTACAACAGATCCAATCCAAACAGAGCCTCGAGTCCCAATCAAATGAGGTTAGCTACATGAATCCATTGTCTCCATTGAATTTTGTTGAGGGCTTCATGTCCCGTGATATCCAAGAAACCTAGGTCCCCTCAAAGTTATGCCTCTAAAGTTAATTTGGGTTTACTCCTTCACTTAGTGCTACCATCTGCCATAACCATATTACTCCTAATAGATACAAGTGCAAGAAAAAAAAAAGTTGCACGAGCAAGAGCAGACACATCACAGAACTTTAGTAATAAGAAAAAGTGAATATCATCAAGCTCATAGTATAACTTACCCCCACCAAAACATCATCAGAAAAGGCATTAATTGCAGCAAGAATTCCCCTGAGATTGGAAAAGAAGAGACCAATATATTACTTAAAAGATCAAAGGACATGGGTAAGCAACAAAACCTCATATTCTTAATACAGATAATTGTTGAAGTTGCAGAATTCAGTATAATACTGAAGAATTCCTACCAAAAAAAAGTTCCCGCTTTGTAATTCCAACCAACAAAAAACTTTATTCTCCAAGACTAACAAATTTGGAAAGCAAGATAATTCCTGCATCTAATCGATGCACCGGTTGGCTTCATAGTTTGATCACCGCCTGTCTCTGAACATTAAAGTACTATGATGCCTTCTTAAAGAACTCGAAATGACTGAAGATTCAAGAGTTCAAGACCAGGAGCAGTTCATGGTATGCCTAGCAACCTGAATCTTAAAGGGTACGGGGCTATATCTTCTGATGTACCACAAAAAAAAAAAGTATGGGCTATGGGACCTTACCCCCACTAACATTGGTAGGGACCATAAGTACAGAACAACCACAAGGCATATGTAAAAGGTCCAACGCACTATTAATTTGGTAAAACGCAGTTAATGTTTCATAGTAGAAATCTCTTCTATTAGGTAAGTTTTGGCAAAGTTGCAAACTATTATGATAAAAACGATTAACCACCTTGAAAAATCAGAAACCTTGAGATTTTGGATTTTGTTCGGCTACAATTGACAATTCAGTTCTTGACAAGTGACAAAGAAAAATCCAATATTTTAACAAGGATATTAATCTCTTTTTTCTTTTAGAAATGAATTTAAGATATGGTGACCATAACTTAAGTAAATAACTGTCTTAATCTGTCGTGTTATTAGTTTAATAAACAATGATACAGTGCTAGGGATGGCAATTCCTGCCCCCCCCTGTTCGGCCGGGTTTTCATCACGTTTTCGGGTACTAGGGCGGGTATTCTTTTGTTGGGGTTCAGGCAGGGTTTGTGTTGATGTTACCCAGCCCCGAAATATTTTTACAGGCACCCAAGAATTACCCCGCCGTGGTCATGTCGTAATTTTTGGGTCGGGTCCCGTCCCGTTGCCATACCTAAACACCACAAGACATTAAAGAGCCAATGTGTAGAAATGCGTAGAGTTCTGTTGATAAAACTGAAATACAAAGCGGCAACCAATCCTAGCTAAATCGCAATAAAAATATCATAGCGAATCAATAGGAATGCTTAAACTGAAAAATAAAATGCTGACCGATCACCTCCTAAAAAATAAGTTCCTTAAACTCAAACTGAAGTCAGTAGAACTTACGTCAATGACTGCCCATGAAAGACGATAGGAGGAGCAATAGCAGCAAATATGCAAAAGATAAGGTGGAGCTGCAAATTCCAGTAACGTCAACCACAAAGAAAAACAAGTCAAACTGCAAGAAGCATTAAAATATCACGGTCCATGACCAGACTCACCATGTAGAACATGAAAAACCAGCCAAACTTGAGTGCACTGTCCGTCCTGCAATGTGGAAACAGATAAGTCACATTCTACATCTATCAGCAGTCCGTCCAGACCTTCATGATGTATCATAAAACATTTCGACAAGTTAAACATCATGTAGCTATCCATATGTTCCCATATCGATCCACAACATACTGTAATATTTTAGGAATTTTTGAAGTTTCAATACTTAGAATTGAGCCCATCTAGGTTGAGGGGGTTAAGGGCAGGGAACACCTGCCAGTCTACTTTTTAGCATGGATGAATTTCAATCATAAAGAACGCCGCCCCAGACTCCTTTCCAAATAAAAGAACAAAGTACATATGGATTTGAAATCTCCAGAAGTGGCATATGGTGAAGTCAGAGTATGAAAAAACAAAAGAAGGCACGGTTGAATACCTCATTGCACGATAAAGTGGCCTATACCATAGGACGTATGATAAGGGGCATCCAAGTAGAGCATAGATTGTTGCCAGGAAAAAGATTTTTACACCTGGAGATAGTGAAACCATGTCATAACGCAGAAGCTATATATTCTGTCATGTCAATATTCTTTTAGATGCCGAAACTATATAAGAAAGGAAAGACAAAATTAATAACCTTACCTCCGCCTCTAACCCAACAAACTGTCACAGCGACAAGATTAAATACAAGGCAAAGAACTATACCTGCAATGGCATTGTGAAAAGGGAGAGAGTTTATTTACGGCAGGGACAAGAATGGAAAGAGAAGAATTTATTAGCATATAACTATACTGAAGTATCATCCAAATTCCAATGATCTAGCCTCAGAGCAGACGTACCAAAAGGAAGAACGGAAAGAACAAAATAGAAAAGGAAAAACAAAAAAACTCCAATGATTATATATAACCTACAACACAAACTAACAATATTGAGTTGAATAATCTGTGTGTTTATAGTGGTAGATGATCCAAAAGGCAGAATGCATTTAAGTTGCTGAAGATAAAAGGATTTCCAGGGAAGCATGGATTGCACAACTTCATAGAATGCTAATATATAACAAGATGCAGAATGCAGCATTTAAGTTAGCAAAGATAAAGGATTTCCAGTATACAAATTGGCTTATCTACTATTTTGGTCCCTACAAAATATACCAGGTTCCATTGTCGTCCTTGTAAATTTAATTGTCTATTTCGTCCTTGGTGTAAGAATTTTAGAGCAATGTTACCCTTGCCTGCAACTAAGAGACGGAAAATGGCAACGTGGCTAACGGTCAGCTGATGTGGATTTAAACATTACTGTAAAATTAATAACAATACACAAAGTCACCTCTCCCAAAAAGTACGCAAGTCAAAAACCCACCAACCTAGAGAACCCAAACCCAAACCCAAAAATACTCCAACCTTTAATACACATCCGGATCGACCTTGCCACTGTCGTCCCCCTTCTCCATCACACCTCATCGTTGATGCAAACCCAGAAACCCACCGCCCTAAGTCCCCTTGGTCATAGCTGTGCTTCGTTTCAATGGTTTTTCTCTTTTCCGGCTTAATTGAATCCTTCAAAAATTTCTTCTCAAAAGTTTTCCATCTTAGTTGAAAACATTTTCTTGCTAGAAAAAAGAACCCACCAAATAAATCAAACAAGAACTAGAGATTAAGGCAAAGACAAAATGCATTTGACGAGAACAACAAAGATCGATGTTTAACAGTCATTTCATAAGAAACAGGGCATGGGTTTCCAACAGTTGTCCCATCGTTTCAGATGTTTTTGTGGCGAGCGGAAAGAATCTGTTGCCGCCACCGTCGTAAACGGAGTAATGAGAGGGTGGTTTTGATGTTGCAGAAGGAGACAACAGAGTCGGTGACCAATGGAGAGAGACAAAAGAAGGGGTTCGGTGGCGGCGACGTACCAATGGATTGGATAGTTATGGCGAGGTGGGGGACAAGGACGATGGAGGGGTAGGGCAGATGAAGAGAGGTAGAGATGGGAAGGGGGAGACAGGTCTATGGTTGGGTCTTGGGTTTGAGTTAGGGTTTTGGTCTTGATCATGGGTCTGGGTTAGGGTGTGTTTGGTTTTAGACTTTTAGCCTTTTAGATTTTGTTGTGTAAAGGTTGCTAACAATTCAAGTGGTGCTAGGTGGCACTAAGTCAGCTCCACATCATGCTCTACACATCAGGAAGTTTTGTTAGTTAACGGTGAGCACGACATTGACTTGTAATTTTTTAGATAAAGGACGAAATTGACACAGTTATATTTATTGGGACAAAAATGAAACCTGCTATATTTTATAAGGACTAAAACAGTAGATAAGCCATACAAATTCTGTAATGAAAAAGACATGCACAAACAGGATGCTAATTTGGGAACAAATTTCCCATTGTCAATCAGTCTCAACTTGGAACTATCTCAGATTAATTTAAACTTGAAGCAAACTTAGTCCAAGAGACAAATGCACCTATCTGGAGCGAAATTAGTCCATACCTAACCAACTTGCAAAAGCCAAATACTGCAACCTCTGAGCATGTACAGGAATTTCATTGGCTATGTCATGATGAATAATTGGAAAAAATGGAGGCCAGTTCCTATCATCTACAGGGACGCCAGCTGAAATGCAATATAGGAAGAATCAAATCAGCAAAAAATTACTATCCAGGAAAGCAAACCAAACTACTGTCAAAGATATGAAAATCTCTTGGACTTCGTCTCATGGCTTACCACTGGCAACAGCATCTTCCCTCCGCTTAATTTCCTGAAAAACATAACACGCATCAATTCTACCTAGGATAAGCATACATATTCTCAAAAGCTATCTTACAGAACTCATGTATTGCGTTCGGGTATGCGATAGGTGTCAAATTCATCAAATTTCCATCTCAAGGATAATGGATCACAAAAAGTATACTTATATATAAAATTCTATGTGGTTAAATGATGTTTACACGGTGTCAGATATTCCATGCATAATGTGAGTTTTATGATCGTACAGTAAAACTTGAATTATGAACTGGGCTTCAAATCAAGTTGAATCCCTCTAAAAATGTCGGAGAGATATCTCATATTCTTAGAGTCTTACTCGAGTGTCCTATGACTCCTACGGGGGGTACTTTGTAACATTTAGAGGTTAAACGTGCAACTGCGTAAATGTGTGACCGAGATAGGTCTATATGGGAAAATCTCAACGAGTCGTCATCATTTTGTAAAGTAGTCAGGTTGCTATTCTGAAGGTCTTGAGACAATTTAGAATCCAGAAAAAGAAAGACAAACCTATAAGTTACATTGGCAACCTATGCTAGCTATAAGTTACATTGGCAACATATGCTTAATAGAAGGACTGAAGAACTAACTTGTTCCCTCCTTTTCAGATCTGCTTCCCAAGTTGCAAGTTCCTTCGCCTTTTTATTACCATCCTGCCATTTTACACCCCATGATATGCAACTCAGTGCTCACAATACGACGGAAAATTTAATGATACACTCTAACATTTCATACCTTCACTGTATCCAACGGTATATCAACATTTGCATCGTGTTTTTGGCCAAAACCAAAGGTTTGAGCAACCATTTGGGGGATGCGGGACTTTGATCCAGGAGCACTGCCATTCTGCAATGACAGTATGGATAGCATGATAATCAATTAAAATGAATACAACATGCAAAAAAAAAAAAAAGATGTCACATCCAAATTGCATGATTCAACCATGTATTCATAAAAAACAACAATACGATTAAACCCAGAATGTAGTTCTATGAAGCAGCTTAGGCAGCGATGCATCAACTAGTTACTTACAGTCTACAGAGATAACAAATGATAATTTTTATTTCATTGATTTAATTTGAACTCCACTAAGGACTGACCCAGGGCCAATCACAAGTTCATGTAATTATGCATGTATCTGCACCTACAAGAAAAGGTACTCAACTTAAACACACAAACCAGCTTTGATTACAATTTTTACACACCACGATTGATGTGAAAATTTTAAAACGATTCAGATTTGGTGATTAAAACATTCTGCATAGGGTACATAATCATTGAGTGAGTAATGGTTTCCTTTGACTTTTAAATGAAGCTATCGCTAATAACGTCATATATTTGGGGCCATATTGAACACTAGCAACCTCAAACCACAAGGAAAGCTCAACTTCATTCTTCGGGTACCATTATCCCATTTTCTTACCCAGGGCGAAAACCCCAAAACCATTTCAAATTCAGAACCTCTGTTCAAGTCCTCGTAAAGCTTTAGATTTGCAAGACTATACCATTTCTCTGAAATTAATTAGTAAAAACCCTTTAGTAGTCAAAATTTTCAGTGCCTAGTTTTCAGAAGACCACGACTTCAAAATAAAAGCTGACTGCAAGCACTTTTGTTTCATAAATCTAGAACCTTTTTTTCTGTCTTTTAAATCCCGAACCTACAAATGCTTTTACAATTACCAGAAAAGGTAAGCGGGGATGTACAACTAGATAAAGGATACTATTCAACAATGCAAAATCTGTCTTGTTACACACAACCCACTTAAAATGCTGTTTGCACTTCTACATTATTCCCAAAGCTATTCTCCCTTATTCCTGAAAATGATTACTTCAAAAGTTGCCAATAGATTTACTTTATTCCAGTGTAGATAACTATAATATGAAAAAATAGCAATGCAGAGATCATGAGCTTCACCTAAGCAAATTCAACCTTTCTCATGTCCCATTGTGGTTTGGCACCCAAGAGGAAGTATCTTATAAACAACAGCTAGAGTTACATCTTTTTCAAAATAGGGATCGAAACATACATGCTTGTTGATAGATGCATAAATCATGTTATCAGTTTGTCTTTGACAAAAGGCCAACAGCATATAAAGCACAAGTTTATTCCATTTTAGTGGGACTAGCTAGATTCAAGCACACCTTTAATGCCTCAAGATCTCTTTTTCTTGTTTCTCTTTTCTTGACCCCAAAACATGTCATTCCATGCATAATAAAAACTTCAACTTAACCGAGGAATCTTGCGCCCTAGCTCCTTCTCAAGACACCAGGTTGCAGTTGCCTACTTCTCCCGATGGAGCTTTAGATATACGTAGTGCAAAACCATTGCTGGAATTGAGACCTTACATATATTTGTTTACGAGAAGGATTTTTCCAATTGGTCTCGAATCTTATAAATAGAACATTGTGCAAAATGCTCCATCTCTACAGGAATCTTGGATCTTTCAGTCAATCTTATCTACACATGGGCCAAACTCCCACACTTAATTCCCTGGCCTCTCCCTCTCTGGGTTAGGATAACTAGGAGCATGACAAGTGATTTTAACGTCTGGCATAGAAACAAGTGTAGCAGCAATAATGATTGTTCCAGAGGTTCATGGTGAAAGTGGTATTCTGTACACAAAACAATATGATTTTGATCTAATCTGAGATTCGAAAGGTGGTGAGCCTCGCTGATGGTTCAGTTATAAGAGATTTGATGATCACGAGTCCCCAAAGCGTAACTTCTCTCCCAAGGTTCCACAGTTTTTACTTCCTCACTTATTAAGGTTGTAATTTACTACTGAAAGAAGCTTCCGATATGATCCTAAATTGCCCATCTATTCCCATTTGATATGATATGATTGAACCACCTCACTTGCTACCTTGCCCGCCTCGTTTCAGATTCCCTTTTCGGAAGCTATCTAGCAAATCTTAAATAAGGTTGCATTGAAAATCGAGGGTTGTCCTCATAATCTCTTTCTTTAATTTTCTTGCAATTAGAATACTAAAGACATCTTTCAGAGAACATCAGATATAAGATAGAACATAACTTCACAACACATTTGCACCAACATGGTCTCATCTACACTACTGTATAATAACTACTAGAAGGTGGGCATATGTGATACTTGTTCGCTAATTATTTATTGCTTTTATATAGGAATTCACCATTTGCTATCTGCACAGTTTTTTTAGAACTGTCAACAGTTATTTGCTTAGCGAGGAGTTTTTAGTTAGCTTTTAACTCAATATATTCACCCCAACAGTTAATTCATGGCACAATAAGATAGTTATTTCCATTTTTTTGGTTGAACAGTCATGGAAATCACTTTTGTAACACAGCTTCACAAACTTGTTCATACCAAAAGGCATTCTCCATTTGTACATTAGAATAGCTAATTCCAGGACTAGAACTTGACACAACCTTCGTTCCAGTAATTGCACCTACAAACCTCCAAACAATCGAACTGAACCGAAAAAAATTAAAAATCCGAAAACCAACATAGTAACAAAACAAGGGACATCATAGCCATTAGATTTCTGACAAATTATACAAGTTTCATAACATTTGCATACAAATTTAGAACATTAGCCTTGTACATATATTATTTGCATGTTATGAGTTTTGGCTTGAATATTCATGAAAATGTTGTGGACTTCCATACTAGTTTGCGCCGTTCATATGGCACAACCGCACAGTACAGGCCATGGGTAGATCATCCATGCAAATAATTGCATGGGTCCTAAATTTTGAGAAAGTAGACATTGATTCTCATACCACCGATTTCCATCCATTTTCGTAAATCAAAGATCTGATCATGTGGTGATTCAGAGTCCAAATAACCTGATTTTTATATGAATAATCTACTCAATGGGTCCTAGAAAATGGAAGATTTGGGTCACGAACGTGAGCCCTGTGTGGGCCACAAATCGGCACAACACCCTCTGTTGTGCCTTGGGCTAGAACAACTACCCAAATCCTATCCTCCCCCTCAGCATACCATATGATATTAAAACAAAAATTCCACCCCTACCCAATTTCATGCCACAACAGTGTACCCGATTTCTACACAGAAATTACAGAGTTTAATTCAGTCAGTCAACGTCATTCTGACCAAACGTACACCCTAGTGCTAAAATTACACACTACTGTTTTCAGATCTAGAAACCTGAAACTACCCACATACGTATGTCCATGTATTTAAAAACGAGCCAAAAGCGGTAACTGAAAACAAATCAACAAAAACGAGATTAAAAAGCAGAAATGTGGCTAGATCTGCGACGAGTGCGGTAGATACATAGGATTGTGGCTATGAAAATGGAATAAAAAGCGAAGTGAGAAGGTGGGTTACCGAAAAAGGATTGACTTGTTCTTCCTCAAATGGGTTGGGATCGTTACGGCCGTTCATGGTGTGTAGGTGACCCACTCAGCAATTTTGCAGGAAAACCTTCCGCAGAGAGTGGTTTTTGAAATCGAGAGAGAGAGAGAGGAAAAGGAGAGAGAGTTGAGTAAAGAAGGCAACTATACCCGCTTTGCTTGTCCGTAACGCGGGATTAGGAAAGTAGTGTTATTAAACTGCGAGTCGTATAGTAGTATTTAGATTTTGGCATAACTTGGGGAAAAAATGATTTTTATTGAAAATATAACCGCGCACCGACGAGACAACGATGGGTAAGCAAGGTGTATTAAAAAAATACCTCGTAAGACGGAGTTTGATAAATCTTATTAACTTATTTTTCTAGCCATTGACTTATCTTTATTATTTTATATAATTTTATTGAGTTTTTTTTAAATATATAACCACGCCGCTGACGAGAGACAACAATTGGTAAGCAAGATGTGTAAAAAAAATCCCTCGTAAGATGGAGTTTGATAATTTTTTTTTTTGTCATTCGTCATTCCTAATCTATTACATGAGGGGGGAATGTGACTCAATCTCGAGATGCAGTGTGGAGCATCCAAGAGGTCTACCAAATGAGCTAATCACCACTTGCAGAGTTTGATAAATCTTATTAATTTATTTTCTAGTCATTGACTTATCTTATTTTAGATAATAAAAGAAAAAATGGATTTATCTCCAAAAAAATTAAAAGTAAAAATTTGAATCTAACAAGGGAAAAGACACTTATTAGGTATCTCTCACCTACGACTTATTGTTATGAGTGAGGGAGCATAATCTTGAAAATAACAAAAATAAAATAAAATTATACAACAGTAATTTAGGCCAAATGGGACCTGAATCGTCTCACAAGTATACTTTTTTCTTTAAAAATGTCGATTTAAGAAATTAAATTTATTTGAATTCTTTTTTGTGGTTGTGTGACATTTATTTCCCTCATCTTGTAGGCGCAAAATTGTAGATATAATGATATATGCCTTATTTGCATGGAAAATCATAACCTCAAAAATTATTTGTCGATTACTTTTTCTTTTAAAAGAGCTAACACGTGCCAAAGAGACAACGATGCGTAAACAAAATGTACAAGACAAATTTTGAGATAACTTAATTCTGATTGAAAAAACAACTTAATTTATTTGTTGTAGTCATTGACCTTTTCTTTTCTTTTAGAAACTTTTTAGTTGTTAATAAAATATTTATATTTAACATTTATCTCCAAAAAAATAATAAAAAGGTAATAAAATATGAATCGTACATGGAAAATATCAGAATTGGGAAAAATTATGTTAGAAATTTGTCAATTTATCATGCTTTCGTCTTTAGTAAGCTAAATGTAATTTTTTGCCATTTTGTTGCTTCTAATATTTCTCTCATCACACGAACGCTTACCAAAAATATTTAGCACAAAATTAACAAAAATATTAAAATAAAATAAATAATTTAGGCCAAAAGGGGACCTGAATTATCTAACAACTACTCATTTTTTTTGTTTTAAATTTCAAGTTAACTTCTTTGAAATGTTTGTGTGGTTTTGTCTTTTAGTTTTAAAAAATGAGTGAGGTAAAACATAGAGGGACAGGTATGGCGAGGGAAAACGAACTCAGGGACCCTGCCGAGCCGAGCACATCTCGGCCGTCCAAATGTGTTTTGGATAGTCTAGATTTGAGGGGCGTCGAAAGGTGTTTTAGGTATTTTAACTCCCCTCAAATTTGAACCGTCCAAGACACATTTAGATGGTCGAGATGTGTTCGACAAGGCCTACGGAGCGGAACACTCAACAGAGCCCGGGTACAGGGAAAACACCAGGCGGGTGTTGAAGGTTTCGTAAGAGAGAGATTCCTGGGAAGTGGGCATATACTATTATAGTAGAAGATTTAGTCTACTTTTTTTGTAATTAATAATTAAATTGAGTTAATTCTACTCACACTTCAAATTATTAATTCATGCCTTTCTGTGCATAAAATAGAATCAATGCTTGCCTTGTTCAGATGAAAAATGGTGATGCCAAAATTTTACTAATTATATATATACAATATGTTGATGCATAGTACATTGTCTTATTTTGTCCAGTAAGATATTTTGTATTGACAAAATAACTTTTGCATTATCAACACCGTAATGTTTTCAAAGTATCCCTTACCGCGATTTACCTGATGGGTCTGGACGGTGGTTGGTTCGGCTTATCCGGATGTTTATACTTTATAGGCGGATCCAATTAGTGGCCCGCCAATAGTCGAACCCTGCCCACTTGTAAGCAAGAGCTGACTCCTTCCGCTGGGACAAACCCACGAGTGGTGATCACCACAACATTTTTAAGTAATAACATCATTGGCATATCTTCAAAACCAATACTATCACCACAATAGTGTTAAGTAATAACATCATTGGCATAGCTTCAAAATTAATAGTACTATTGTTGATGCGAGTCATTTTTATCATTTCACATCGACAGTCGCCTCCATAATCATTTTTTTATCTCTCACCGAATTAGCTCACATGTTTTAGTTATAATGTTTTGATGCGAGTCATTTTTATCATTTCACATCGACAGTCGGCTCCATAATCATTTTTTTATCTCTCACCGGATTAGCTCACATGTTTTAGTTATAATGTGTCAGTTTTTATTATCGCCCGTCAATTATAACCATTGATTTCCTTTACTAAATTAGTCATATGCCGTTTCCTTAGAGCATCTCCAACTATGGAGTTGTTATTTAGATAGTTATTGCTATAATATAGCAACGAATAATGTCAAATTGCTATTCTATAGCTATGTAGCTCTAATGGTGTAAATGTTATTTGTCCAATTAATTTCTTCACAAAATGTCAATTCGAAATGCTATGAACATACTAAACTATAGCAATAACCATATCTTTTGCTATATTTGGCACAACTTGCATGTAGCTAAAGTAAATATAGCATGTGTTTTACCTCACTATTAGAAACGACAATTTGGAGCTTCATGCTAATATAGCTATAACAACACAAAGTACTTGGCCGGTGGGTTTTTTTTATTTTTTATTATTGTTGTAGGTTTTTGTTGGCCGGTGGTTTTGCCCAATTATTTTGATTTAATAAACTTCTATCTCTTTACCCAAAAAATACATAAAATATGCCGTTGGAGAAGCTCTTATAATCTTGTCAAGTGTTTTAGTCAGCTCCACTGTCTTTGAGTTTTACCACTATATATATATATTACAAATTTAGTCAATTCGTTTATAATGAATCTAAAATGAACAGAGTCGGCTCATAGGGTAGGCGAGAGAAGCATGGGTTTCTGGCCTCCAAAAAATGCTAAAAATTAGGGCCTCCAAATTTTTAGAACCCCTACATACATAGTATCTATATATCTATATATTAGGGCCTAATATATAATTAGAGAAAGTAATTAACTTTAAACAACCAAACGGTGGAAAACATATGCAGCACTGAACTCTCGACGACATGACAGACGGGAAAAATACACAGCGTACCTTGAGGCCCTTTCACGATCTCCAACTCTCCACCTCTATCAAGTAAGTTTTCTACTATCTTATGACCTTAAAGTTTTCTCCGGGAAAAATACGCAGTGTATCTTGAAACACTTTGTCAATTAATTTTTGTATAAAAATATAGGCAGCCCTCATTCAAGGGGTTCGCTTCCGGCCTCCAAAACTTATGAGCCGGCCCTGAAAATGAAATATATTGTATGGGTTCCGATACTGTTCTACCTCATACTACTTGATATCTTGGGTATATGTTAAATGCTACTAATTGAATCTTACAGCTGCATTTCATATATAACATGCTCCTCCTAATACAGCGTAACTCAGACCGAGTTTCCCATTTGATAAAATGTGAAATCCCATAAAATCAACTGTCAAATCCCATAAAATCAACCAGCCTCAATATTATGGGATTTCACATTTTATCAAATGGAAAACTCAGCCTCAATATTATGGGTCCCACAGGGCCCACTTCATTATCGGTGTAAGCATTTTTTAATAGTAGTACTTTACGTTCGAGTGGTTAGAATTCCGATAACAATTAACCAAAATCAATTTTTTAAAACTATGCAATTATTCAAATCTATATAATATTGTGGAGCCCACGAGACCTACTTCACCAATGCTATTAAGCTTACACTTACACGGCTGGAATTCAAATAATGACTAACCACTTTCCTTCATTTTAAATCCACCAAATGATGATGGAAACTAACTTCCCACCTTTTTTTAGTCTATAGGCATGAGTTGGCAATAGAACTATGGAGTATTAAAAAGGTGCAAATCTTAGCCACAAAATCCATTGAGCTAGTGTCGTTCGCTGCCGCTTTCAACAATTGCTCTTGCGAATATTTTAATACCTTAAGACAGGCTAAAAAATTCTTTCATACTCACGCTTTCACTCGTGTACGTGTATTATGTGACCTAGGTCCAAATTTTAAAAGTGATATTCATACAACAAGAATTACGTCAGAGTTAATGAAATACAAACGCAAGTACCAAAAAGGAGAGAGAGAGAGAGGAGGCGCCGGAAGCAGTCTTTTCCTAGCGGCCGCCGCACTCCCTCTCCCCCACCACCCCCTTCCACGTTCTTCCTCATCCTCCTCTCCTTCACTCATTTCCTCTATTACTTCCCCCACTTGGTTTCCGGTGACTCTTCTTGGCAATCGACCTCATCTCTTTTTGAATGGGCAGCCGAAACCGATTTTTGGGCAAGGGGAGCCAAAACATAAGTACCAATTTACCACTTGTATAAGGAAGAGTCTACATGTAAATTACTTATACGCCTACTTAAAATTTGAACTCTTCTACTCGGATCCAATGCCTTTCTTCCTCGGACACTCTTTGTGTCGGGTAATCTTCTACTTGCGACTCTTTTAGGGGAGCTTGTTGCCAATAGGTGTAAACCGACAATACCAGACACATCTCAGATTGGTCTAATACTTGCTCGGACTCTACGTGGACGAGCACGGAGAATCGGTGATCAAATAAACCACCACAAGGGATTCTGAACGAGCAAAGAATCCTTGTAACCGTCTCATTCTCTACGGGAAAAATCATAAAGAGTCCAAATGCCATGGGAATAGGATACTGGACCCGATTGGTGCCATCCTTATCCACACCCGAGATTAAAGAATCCTGATCTTAATGGAATTATATCTCCTAAAACGCCTATATAAACACCCCCATACACAAGGTATGCAACTCTTCCTATCAATGCCTCGTTCAGTTGTCAAGAAAGAACGAAAAAGGATGTGAAAATCAATTTTCCCATAACTTTTGTGTGTTCAGTTATTAGAAAAATAATGGGACCCTCAAAAATAGTTTTCCCACTAGGACTCACTTTCCCTCAAAATGCATCCGGCAAAAAGAAAGAAATTATGTGTCGTGGGAAAGTTTGCTCCCGCCAATTACACTTTCCTAAAAAAATCCTTCATTTTATCAAGTGAACACTCACAGGAAAGTAAATTTTCTTTTCCTTTACTTCACTTCATTTCACTTTTCTTAGGATTAACTTTCTCGCGTAACATTCTTGGCAAATGAACGGAGCGTTGAGTTTACCACTCTTTACCACAAATCAACTAGCTTAGGCATCGGAGGGGTGTTGGCGGACAACCCAACACCACACGAGTATCATTTGTTGTTGTTTGCGAGTCATTAATCGAGCGCGCCGCAAAACTGGCTCATCAGCTGCCAATGCTCTAAAAGCTAGTATAAATTTTTTTTTTTTTTGTTGATAAAACTGATTAAAAAATGATTTATAGACCTTTGCGTGAACAAATTTGTTTTAACTATCCAGGCTGGGAAAATTTAGGTGCCTAGTGGCTAGTGGGTACCACGTGTCGCGCCGATGTGGCACCTAGTGGCAAATCGAAATGCACCTCGCGGTACCGAACGGGCCCACTTGACCTATATGGCACGAGCCACGCTTTACCGAACGGAGGACCCCATGCCCAAATGGCGTATTTTGATGGGCTGCAATGTATTACGTTGGATGCCACGTTGTACCCCCGTTCGGCACTGAACAACTTCTCGGGCTCTCGTGAGTGATATCATTGGCATTTGGCTGTCATACCTATGCACACTATAAAAAAATTAACCTATACATATCAGTGACTTGCTACCCCTCTCTAACAAAATCATTACAACTGCGAACAGACCAACAAACCCCACCAAAAGGCCTGGAATCAAAACATGGAGTGTGATATCAAATGATTCCCCATGTGACTTCTAAGCAAAGCAAAGTCTCTTTATTAACACCAAACTCCTAATAAGAATTAAACCAACAAAACAGAAATATCAAAATGGTGCAGTTGAGGACCTTCTTCACTTCAGTTGCTCTTCTGCTCTTCCTTTTCCTCTCTTCAGTGTTCCTCCATTCAGCTTCTGCTGCTGGAACTCATCTAGGGAAAAGGAATGCCCGAGAATCTCACCGGACGTGGCAGAGGAAGCCCTGGATGAATCATGGAAGCTTTCGTGGGCCTCGGAAACAACTCATCAATCCGACGGTTGAGCATCTGTTCCAAGTTCGCAAATTACCGGTTTAACCTTCTGCATCATCATCTTCTGGTGTTAGTTTCTGTGTTGGAGTGCTCTTATGTACAGTAAATAATGTCCATTTGACTAATCTAAGATCTATCTACAATTTCATGCCGCGTGAATGATCGGAGGAATAATGTGAAAAGAGTATCGTGTACTGTACTGATCTGCTCTATATGCAAAGAGATCCTGTTATGGAGTACAACTTATTCAGGGATTTTTGTGAGAATTGAATACTCGTGGTACCATAATACCAACTTAAGTAGTTAAAAGCAAACTCGAACATAATTTGTGGAATCAGCTAATTCACAAACTGAAACTTTCAATCATCTGTTGATGCACATATAGATTATATGACTCGTCGAGACTTTGTTCGGAAATAAATCTTTTCAGAAATTGATTGTAAAGGAGAAGAGGGGAAAGCAATGTTCATAGTAACTTTATACAACTACAACGAGAAAACAGAGAGAAACAAAAAAAGCTTTTGAATTTGCACCAGTACCACATGATTTTAGATCCCAGATGTATTACATTCTTCGAGCAGTTTATGGAGGGTATGTTCAGGGGCACTGATAGATGGTAGGATCATGCGGTTGGATGGTGGCCTTTGTAATTCTTTCCCCATGGCCTTAGGCGCTGTGGGGGTCCCGCTTTCCTCCTGCACTACGGGCAAATCTGGCCTTCTCTGCACCCCAGCGGATGTTCGCTCCTTCCAAATTCTTCTGTCCTGAAATTCGAGGAAATAAACTTTAGGATGTTGAACAAATCAGTTTCATTTTTCTCATTGCGTAAAACATCCATTTAACAAAGCAATGTTCTAAAAATACTCTGGAGCATACCCCGGGCTCCAAAAAGAAACTCAACCAAGCTCAAGGAGCCTGGAAGCAGTGATCCACTATACCTAGGTAAGAAGAAGCTAACATCATTCCCAAATTTAGAGATAGTAGTCCAGACTCGGAGCTTTGTACTGGTAAATTCTCAAATCCGTTCCCATCTAGTAATGGAATAAAGTAGCACCTAAAGAGAGCTTGAGCCTTTCAAAAAAACCTAAAGAGAGCTTGAAAATTGAAGCCCTGAAAGATTGGATACAATTTTGGACAGCCTAATCCATTTGACCCACCAGATTCATACGAACTCTTAGAACTAGCAAATAGAAACAAATATGCTGTGATATTTCCTCTTTTTTCACCAGCAAATAGAAACAAATATGCTGTGAGATACTGTACTCAAAGAACTAGCCATATATGATTCAGTCCCATCATTACACAGCATCCAAGCACTCCATCCAATCTAACATGCTCGCATTGAAAGCATAGCCATTGAATGGAAGCCCACCTCAAAACATTTTCCTTGAAACAGATCACCATGCTCGAAGACACGACAACATGAACCAACCACATTGCATCCCAAGCTGTTTTGTCTTCCCATGTAAGTTTCCGCCATCAATTTTTGTACTTAATGGTTTCTCCAAAAAGTTCAGAACACGCAATATCCGTAGAGTATCCAGTAGTTCTGATTCTTTCAATTTTATTCATTTTCTCTTCTGCTTTTCCCCCTATTTCTTTCTGTTGTTACCCTTTTTCCTCCTCCAAAATGCCATGGACAGCATTATAATGGTAGAGCTGTAATTGGCAAATGGACCAAAACTCGATATCCATTATCTTTTCTCTCATCACTATCTTTCTTTCTAAATGCACTGTGAGTTTTTTTTATTTTTCTTTACCTGAATGAGGTTCCCTTCCCATTCTCCCTTTAATTGTCATTTGAGGGGCTGTAGGGATATACAACTCCAAGCGTACCAATGAGCTAAAAAGGGAAACCTAGTTGACGAATCGTCATTGTAGTCTCTTGTAGGGTCAGATGAGTGCTACTTTATGCACGCATGCAATGAGGCTGCTTCCATGTTTCAAACACGTGACACCAAGTTGCTATGGAGAAACTCTTTCGATGAGCTTCATAACTAAATTAAAGGAACTTTATATCCCATGAAGTATTAGTAGCTCATGGGAAATTTCAAAGTATCCCCTAATGTGTCACCTTTAAGTCCATTCAAGTTCCAAAATAATGACCACTGACGACATGCTAGGGAAAAAACTATTAAATTCGCTGTCCAAATAATTAGCAGCGCTATCAGGTTAAACCATACTAGTCCACCTCACGGAAAAAAGTATTTCACAGTTAAACAAATAAGAAAACATCCTCAATATACATTACAGAAACTTAAGCTTTCGTACGACATTTCTTTAATCACATGGAAAAAAAGTGTCTCAGTAAAATCGTCTTTCTGTGGGAAACCTAAATTGGGAATTAGGGCATTGTCAAGCGTCACTTTTTGATTCCTAGAGTGAGCTCAAGAATAAACAACAATGCTAAAACCGTTTAACTAAAAGTTCAGACACTATAACTACAGTAAACTCAGAATCAGGTACCCTTCATTAATAATACTTGCATAATTTTCATGTACGAATTTGCATCTAATGTAATAGGCCTTCTACACTGCAATACTAGCTTGGCACATCAATGAGTTCATTATGTTGGAGCATTCTTTCATGATGTCTTTTAAAACATTGGTTCTCCAATTACTCCAAAAAAGCATGGTTCTCGTCTGAGTTCCTTGAACACAAAAGTGTGTTTCATCCTTTTATCAATGTTTTCAAAATCTAAGTTGAGGCTCGCCTCGAGGCAATGCTACAACAGAACGCCTCAAGGCTTTCGAATTAAGGCTCCACCCTTTAAAGGCTTACGCCTTGTGCACAGTGTGACTGTCCACCCATTTCATGCGAAGCATACTCTTTTTTTGACATGACTTATATAGATCTTCACTCTCTCTCAACCTGTCGATCCCTTACTCGAAATGAGAAAGAGAACCTATTTGATACCTTATAGAAATAAAATACACACGAGAGAATGGCTAGAAAGAGCAGTGAAAGAGATCGACATTTTTTTTATCGGCAAAAGAAAATTTCATCTCCATAAAGGGCTAATGAAATTAGTACAACATAAGAGGCCCTACATTGAGATAGTCTTGAAGGGACCAGAACCACCCTACTTCTAGAGCTCGCAGAAACCTAAACTGCCCCCTCACCTCCCATCTTGTAAGAAAAATACAGAAAATAGTTGCCAAGATGCCAACTAGCCACCTTGAAGCCCACGAAATAAAGCTCCACATGCTCATAAAATATCTGGCCCAGTGAAACATAATGTCCATGCTATTCCATGAAGCCCCGTAATCCATGCCTATGCCACAAGTCCCCACCCAATATAAAAATGTTTCCAAGAAGGCCCATAATCCCCCACCCCAATATAAAAATGATTCCATGAAGCCCCATAAACCACAACTATCCAATAAGCAAACACCTAATCAAAAATTCTTTGACATATAGTATGGGTATGCTATTTTTACATTGAAATTGTTGTACTAAAATAGAGGTTGTATGTAGCTTTAGCTTGTCAGAGTGAGTGAACTTTAATTACATATACTCTATATTGCTAGGTTTAAAGTTGTTTTCATAATTTTTCTTTAGCATCATTATTCTATTTTTTATTATAATTTTTTAAATAATTTTAAGTATTTATTAAACTGAAAATTAAAACTCAAAAGGCTTGCGCCTCGCCTCATGAGAGGTGAAACACCTCAACTTGCACTTTCGTCTATGAAAACTTTGCAATTTTAACCTCAAGCATTACATCAAATGTCGATCCCCACATTTAATTGAACAATGATAAATCCTAAATAGCACATACTTCATCTAAAATGGACCTTCTGCTCCATACACAAATTCTGCATTATTTTGAGTAGCATTGGCCACTGGCCACTGCATCAAAATCAAAATCAACGTGGGCAAGTAATGGGATCCCTTCGAGGGATAACTTTCTACAATCAACATCCTGATCCTGCTGCTTCGTGTCTGAAGCCAAAACACATAACACTAAAAGCTCAGAAGACAAGACAGCTAAGTTGCATATCGTGCGTGTCTTCTAAATACACAAACACACATAAAGATGTATCTAGGTGTATACGTATTAAGAATTTAAGGTTCAGGCAGTGGGCAAACATAAAATACAACCAAGTTAACTTGCATTAAGAATCTAAGGTTCAGGCAGTGGGCAAACATAAAATAAAAGCAAGATAACTTACGTCGAGAATTGAAGGTTCAGGCAGTGGGCACTGAATCGGTCGATCATTGTCATAAGGCTCCGTTGGGTGTTCAACTGGCTTAAATTCAACTGCGACTTCAATCCCATGAGCCGCAGCTGTAGCTGCAGTGGCGCCTGCATCCTCTGAATTAGGGGGCAGTGCTTCGCCCCGATCCTGTGTAGAAAATAAAGCAATCAAATAGGTGAACATGACTAAATACAACAACTGCTCACCACTGTATTATACAAGACGTATACAACCTCTACAACACGGATTTGTATTCGTATGTATCTCATGTGTCTACTTAGTTAATTCGAATTTTATTTAATTCAAGGAGGGTATCAATAAGTCAATAAGCATTTCGTTGAACTAGTCTACAAAGCAAAAAAGATCATAGAATTTGCAGTTTTCGAATATAACCCAGAAGGGGCCATTAAAGGAATTTCCTCAATTCACCAAGAATCCAATTATCTATGCATCTAAGATGAGCCAAACGAATAATCTAACAACCCAATTCCGTTTAGGGTCAAAGAACTGGATAATTACTCAATTACTGAACTCAACACCACCATAAACCTATCAGAGCAAGAAATTCTCAGTATAAGAGCAGAAATCCAGTTAATACTCCGACTTTTGGTGAATTATTGGATTAAATAATTCACAAACTCTACCCAAGATTTAGAACACACTGGAAGAGTATAAATGATATTTGGGTTTTAATTTGAATCACAATTTATGTAAATAAAGAACAAGTGTAGACATAAGAAGAATCAAAAGGGAGGAAACAGAGAGAGATAGAGAGAGGGGCTTACAAGTGCGCTTTGGGTTCGTCGGTGACCGTTTCTGTAGCCAGAAAATCTAGAAAAAATACCCACCATTTTTGGGGTGTACTGTCTTCAACTACACAGTTCACCCAGAAGGGTGTGTTTTGAGATGCTTGGCTCTGACCTGTATTCAGCTTTATGTCTATTTCATCGAGAGAGAGAGAGAGAGAGAGAGGGGAAGGAAGGAGTGGGGGCCGGGGCAGATGGTGAGGTAGCTTTGGCGTAATATCTCCAGGCAACAGAGACACGTATCTGTTTGTTTGTTTATTTGTTTGTTTTTTTTTTTGAACAGTGAGAGTGTCAGGGCTAAAAGTGATGGCTAGCCCATACGGTGAAGCTCTTGGATATCTCATACTGCATTCCGGGATTGAGTGTATCCCCCTCCTCCCATGCAATAGATTAGAAATAACGAATAGCAGAAGAAAAAAAAATTGTTGGGGCTAGTTTACGTACAACCAACCAATCTTCCCTCCGTTCGTTAGAGATAAAGATAAGTCATCTACACCAAAATTAGAGAGTTCATAATATATTACTCTCTTGCACTTCCTCCCAATAATGTTTTGACAAAAATAATCCAAATCTTTATTAAAAGAATTTTGCATTTGTTAGTTTTGTATCGATTTTTTTCCGTATTATTAATTCGTCTCAACGAAGGGATTTAAAAAGTCAAAAATTATTATCAAAATTTTTAAAAAGTTCACTAAAGACACAATGACAAACTTTTTAGTTTGGTTAATAATTTTGTACTATTTAGATTTATTTCGTCGAAACGAATCAATAATCCACAAAAAACCGACGCAAAAATAACCAATGTAAATGCAATTTTTTTTAAATAATGACAAAATAATAATTCATTTGAATTACTTTTACCAAAATACCCCTAATTATATAATAATAAAACACATCAACTAACCGGATTAATCATTGGACTAATACAGTACATATCTAGAGTAGTAGCTTAAATGGATGAGAAGGTTAGGAATCTGAAGAAATGTGCAAACACGTCAAGTTAAAGTGATGATTATCTTTGCCCTTTTTCTACCAAAAATAAAGGAATAATTAGTCATAAATACATAAAATTTTGCCTATTTGAAGGGAAGACAAGGAACATGAACAATCAAACATAAAGTCATTGTTTATAATTATGATTTAATAAAAGGATAGAACACATCCATTCTTCTTTTATTTTGGTCACAAATACCCTCACTCCTTAAAAGAGACTCATA